>SJYC01006559.1:0-10873 GCA_006408675.1 Madoqua kirkii
TAATCATTTTCAAAGTTATCTAATTTATAATAGACCATTGTTTTATGAATTTACAAATTAGTTTCATCATGAAATAAAAAAATACTTTGATACTTTTTCTGTTACATAAATAATGATATTTCAACTAGAACTGGAAGGAAGAACTTCAGTTCTATTTTTGTTAAACCACCAAATACCAACTCAAGTGGTTTAACAAAAACATATCCTATATTTTCTTTAAGCATCAGTTCAGTTCAGTTGCCTTTATTATCTATCCCTGCTATTTGAAACTCTCCAATTCAAGCTCTGCATTCCGTTTCTCTTCTCTTCTGCTTTTCACTTTTATTCCCCCCCCCTCCCACTAGCTATTTGTAAGGCCTCTTCATACAACCTTTTTGCCTTCTTTAGTTTAATGTTCTTTGGGATGGTTTGGGTCACCACATCCTGTACAATGTTATGAACTTCCATCCATACTTCTTCAGGCACTCTGTCTATTGGATCTAATCCCTTGAATATATTTGTCACTTCCACTGTATAATCATAAAGGGTTTGATTTAGGTCATACCTGTATGGTTTGACCATAGGTGGCCAATATGCTACTGGAGATCAGTGGAGAAATAACTCCAGAAAGAATGAGGGATGGAGCCAAAGCAAAAACAATACCCAGTTGTGGATGTGACTGGTGATAGAAGCAAGGCCTGATGCTGTAAAGAGTAATATTGCATAGAAACATGAAATGTTAGGTCCATGAATCAAGGCAAATTAGAAGTAGTCAAACAGGAGATGGCAAGAGTGAATGTCGACATTCTAGGAATCAGCGAACTAAAATGGACCAGAATGGGTGAATTTAACTCATATGATCATTATGCCTACTACTGTGTGCAGGAATCCCTTAGATGAAATGGAGTAGCCATCATGGTCAACAAAAGAGTCTGAAATGCACTACTTGGATGTAATCTCAAAAATGACAGAATGATCTCTGTTCATCTCCAAGGCAAACCATTCAATATCATAGTAATCCAAGTCTATGCCTCAACCCATAAGGCTGAAGAAGATGAAGTTGAACAGTTCTATGAAGACTTACAAGACCTTTTAGAACTAACATCCCCCAAAGATATCCTTTTCATTATAGGGGACTGGAATGCAAAATTAGGAAGTCAAGAAACACCTGGAGTAACAGGCAAATTTGGCCTTGGAGTACAGAATGAAGTAGTTCAAAGGCTAACAGAGTTTTGCCAAGGGAACACACTGGTCATAGCAAACATCCTCTTCCAACAGCATAAGAGAAGAGTGTACACATGGACATCACCAGATGGCCAACATAGAAATCAAACTGATTACATTCTTTGCAGCCAAAGATGGAGAAGCTCTATACATAAGCATAATATGATTCAAAATAATCAGTGGTAGGAAGTATAACTTTCTATCTAAAATATATTCCATCTCAAGTTCATTCCAATCCCAAAGAAGGGCGATGACAAAGAATAACCAATCTACCATACAATTGCGCTCTTTTCATGTGCTACCAAGTTAATGATAAAAACCCTGAAAGTTAGGCTTCAGCAGATTGTGAACTGAGAACTTTCAGATTTACAAACTGGGTTTAGAAAAGGCAGAGGAACCAGAGATCAAAATGCCAATATCCATTGGACCATAGAAGAAACAAAGAAATTTCAGAAAACCATCTACTTCTCTTTCATTGGTTATACTAAAAGTCCTTGATTGTGTGGAAAATTCAAAAAAAAAAAAAACAACTGTGAAAATTCTTAGAGGGATGGGAATACCAGATGACATTACTTGTCTCCTGAGAACCCTGTATGAGTCAAAAGTCATAGGATTGGACATAGAATAATGGACAGATTCAAAAAATGACAAACCTGTATATTGTCACCCTGCTTATTTAACTTGTGTGCAGAGTACATCATGCAAAATGTTGGGCTGGATAAATCACAAGGGGGATTCAATATTGCCAGGGGACATATCAGAAATCTCAGATATGCAAATGATGCCTTTCTTATGGCAGAAATTGAAGAGGAACTAAGGAGCCTCTTGATGAAGGTGAAAGTGATGAGTGAAAAAGCTACCTTATAACTCAAAATTAAAAAAACTAAGATCATGGCATCTTCAGTCACTTCACAGCGAACAGAAGGAGAAAAAATGGAGACAGTGACAGATTTTATTTTCTTGGGCTCCAAAATCATTATGCATGATGACTACAGCAATGAAATTAAAAGACATTTGCTCTTTGAAAGAAAAGCTATGACCAACCTTGAACAGCAAGAAGGAAACCAGTCAATCCTAAAGGAAATCAACCCTGAATATTCATTGGAAGGAAGTTAAATAGCATCACTGACTCATTGGACATGAATTTGAGCAAGCTCTGGGGCAGAGTGAAGGATAGGGAAGCCTGGCACACTGCAGTTCATGGAGTTACAAAGAGCTAGACATGACTTAATGACTAACAACAACAACAACTATATAATGAGCATAAATATGTTAAAATTAATACTAATTATCTCATTAATAATTATTTATAAAGATTGTTTTTAAATTTGATAATCATTAATTAATTTAGATTATTTTCACTTTACTATTTTATGAGGTTGATTCTCAACTATAACAGTCTTCTTTTCTCCAGTTAATCTAGATAGTTTTGTTTACAATTATGGTTGCATTATTTTTATATTATTACATCATAATACTGTCACACTTGTAAATAGGCCTTATAGATGTCTCATTTCAATGTAAAAAAAATTATTGTAATACATATGGACAGCTAAATTCTTAGTAAGTATAGGAGATCCAACCAGTCCATTCTGAAGGAGATCAGCCTGGGATTTCTTTGGAAGGAATGATGCTAAAGCTGAAATTTCAGTACTTTGGCCACCTCATGCGAAGAGTTGACTCATTGGAAAAGACTCTGATGTTGGGAGGGATTGGGGGCTGTAGAAGAAGGGGATGACAGAGGTGGACAGCTAAATTCTTAGTAAGTATAGGAGATCCAACCAGTCCATTCTGAAGGAGATCAGCCTGGGATTTCTTTGGAAGGAATGATGCTAAAGCTGAAATTTCAGTACTTTGGCCACCTCATGCGAAGAGTTGACTCATTGGAAAAGACTCTGATGTTGGGAGGGATTGGGGGCAGGAGAAGAAGGGGATGACAGAGGATGAGATGGTTGGATGGCATTACTGACTCGATGGATGCAAGTATGAGTGAACTCCGGGAGATAGTGATGGACAGGGAGGCCTGGCATGCTGAGATTCATGGGGCTGCAAAGTCGGACACGACTGAGCGACTGAACGGAATTGAATTGATATGTCAATATATTTTGTGTTTTAACTAAATAGATAATATATATTAATCACAAGTAAATTAAGATTTTATTAACAATATTGAAGTTTTGAAATGCAAAATTGTACAACTAGTAGATGTATATCCAATTTTTATGTAGAAAATATGCTTTATTCATGATTTAGCTGTCAAGGATATAGCAGTTTAAAACTCCAGAGATACTTTTCTTTTGAGACAGAAATATAAATCTCAAGAGCAAAAAAAAATCATAATTTTTTAGCTAGTTTTTTTTTATTGTGTTTAGTGTGCTAATTAAAGTAAAAAAGGAAGCTCTTTTTCATTCCCCCAGAAACTTGCTACAACCAACCACTGGATTTATTTGTAAAACTGATCACTTATGCCATAGCATACACTTTGACATTGTTTTATGTTAATTTCATACACTATAGTAAACTGTGGCATACTAATGCTTTCTGCTATGTTTCTGAGAAAACTGGAAATATTTCTTTGGAGTTAGGATTTTTTTGTCCATCATTTTTTTTTTTTTTTGAAGATTTCAAATCTCTAATTAAGCCAACTTTTTGTTTTGAAAGCATTTATAATTTTTTGTAATTATTGTTTTAGTTTGTTAACTTCAGATGTACAGTAAAGTAATTTTGCTTTAGAAATATACATGTATATGTGTGTATATATATATATATATATACATACATATATATATATATATGCTTTTTTCTGTATTCTTTTCCATTATAGTTTGTTACAAGATACTGAATATAGTTACCTGTGCTATACAGGGCTTATTTGCTTGTGCTTAGTCCCTCAGTCATGTCTAACTCTGTGACCAATGAGCCTCCCAGGCTCCTCTGTCCAAGGGGATTCTCCAGGCAAGAATATTGGAGTGTGTTGCTATGCCCTCCTCCAGGAAATCTTCCCAACCCAGGAAGTAAACCCAGGTTTCCCACATTGCAGGTGGATTCTTCACCATCTGAGTTTTTCAGTTCAGTTTAGTTACTCAGTCATGCCCAACTCTTTGCGACCCCATGAATCACAGCACGCCAGGCCTTCCTGTCCATCACCAACTCCTGGAGTTCAATCAAACTCATGTCCATTGAGTCAGTGATGCCATCCAGCCATCTCATCCTCGGTCGTCCCCTTCTCCTCCTGCCCCCAATCCCTCCCAGCATCAGGGTCTTTTCCAATGAGTCAACTCTTCACATGAGATGGCCAAAGTACTGGACTTTCAGCTTCATCACTGGTCTTTCCAGTGAACACCCAGGACTGATCTCCTTTAGCATGGACTGGCTGGATCTCCTTGCAGTCCTAGGGACTCTCAAGAGTCTTCTCCAACACCACAATTCAAAAGCATCAATTCTTCAGTGCTCAGCTTTCTTCACAGTCCAACTCTCACATTCATACATGACCACTGGAAAAACCATAGCCTTGAGTAGATGGACCTTTGTTGGCAAAATAACATCTCTGCTTTTCAATATATTATCTAGGTTGGTCATAACTTTTCTTCCAAGGAGTAAGTGTCTTTTAATTTCATGGCTGCAATCACCATCTGCAGTGATTTTGGAGCCTCCCAAAATAAAGTCTGACACTGTTTCCACTGTTTCCCCATCTATTTCCCATGAAATGACAGGACCGGATGCCATGATCTTCGTTTTCTGAATATTGAGCTTTAAACTATTAGAGAAGCCCAATTCAGTAAAATTGTTTTTTATCTATGCTATGTATGGTAGTGTGTATGTGTTAATTCCATAATCTCAATTTACCCTTCTATTCCTTGTCCTTTTATAACTACAAGTTTGTTTCCTATATCTGAGTGTCTATTTCTATTTTTTAAATAAATTCATTTGTACTATTTTTATATTACATAACAGATTTCAATTCTTTCTTTTGATTTTCTTCCTCTTGTGGTACTTCTGTATTTTTCAATCAGACTATCCATTATATTGGCTTCATCTTTTTTTTTTGTCTCTTTTCAGTTTCATGTATTCTTACTTTGTCTTCACATGCTGTTGCTGAAATTTTTGCCAATGTCTATTCCTCATCTGCATTCTTAAGTCTCTCAGTAATACTGTTTACTTGTGTTCTGCTACACAGTAATGATGATGAACCCAAAAGACTTATTGAAAAGTTTTAAGAATAAATTCTTTCAAGTTACTTTCCATGCATATTTATGTATGTCACTGTCCAATACTTGTACTTGATTAAAGGAGCTGTTGTCAGAACTCCTTAATTTCTATGGCAAGTTGACTTGATATGATTTTATACTAGTGAAAGACAGTTTTTAGTAAACTCAAGTGGAAGCAGTGACAGATTTTATTTTCTTGGGCTCCAAAATCACTGCAGACAATGACTGCAACCATTAAATGGAAAGACATTTTCTTTTTTTAGAACAAAAGTCATGATAAACCTGCATAGTTCAACTAGCCCATATTGTTTCTACCAAAGATTTCAGTTTTTCATGTGTATAAATGAAATGTCACAAGGTTATTATGAAGACTAAATGAAGTAATGTGTGCAACAAATTAAATAAATAATTTAATTCAGAAAGAAAACAGCCATCCTCTCAGTCTTATTAAGTATTAATAGATATTTCCCTTACAGGAAACTGCCTAGGACAACTTTTTTTTAAAAAGATTATTTATTTTGAATGTCAAAGGAATAAGTATATTTTTGTTTCTTTCTGTGTCTTCATTCTTTTTTTCCAAAGAGCCAAATATTTCATGTGCCTTGAGTGCAATTCATAGAAGAAAATTGTAGAGATGTAAAATACACAAACTATGGCAGCCATAGAGATGTGCCCCTCAGATCTCCTGTCAAGGCAATACATTGTGGGAGAGCTTGAGTTAGCTGATGGCTTCCATTTTCTGCATCTTCTGGTTTCACTAAGCAAGAACCTATGGCTTTTCCAGTGGTCATGTATGAATGTGAGTTGGACCACAAAGATGACTGAGTGCCAAGGAATTGATGGTTTTGAACTGTGGTGTTGCAGAAGACTCCTGAGAGTATCTTGGACTGCAAAAAGTTCAAGCCAGTCAATCCTAAAGGAAATCAACCCTGACTATTCATTGGAAGGACTGATACTGAAGCTGAAGCCATCTAAAGAGCAGAGCTGACTCATTGGAAAAGACCCTGATGCTGCGAAAGATAGAAGGTAGGAGGAGAAGGGGACAACAGAAGATGAGATGGTTGGATGGTATTGCTGACTCAGTGGACATGAGTTTGCATAAACTCTGAGAGATGGTGAAGAACAGGAAAGCCTGGCATGCTGCAGTCCATGGTGTTGCAGAGACAGAAACAACTGAATAACTGAACAACAACTGGTTTCACTGAAGTATCTAGGCCCATGTAGGCCACATTTTCTCTTTGCTGTTCTCAGTGGACTAGCAAGCAAATTGAGGGCAACGGACCTGTTTCCTAGTTGATTTATACCGCATGTGGGCACCTAGAATGGGAAATCATTGCTGTAGTCTGGCCAACACGCTCTAAGAGCTGACCTGAAATGTATATTTTCTCCAACCTATCTTCCTCTTTGACCTTGCTCCTCTCTCAGGTGTCATTTAAACAAGTGTTTGAAGACTTTCCCTTCCTATTCCATCTCATTCTCCTTTTTACCATTCACTGACATTTCCCTCAATATATTTTGCTCTTCTAATTCTCTCCTGGAATCTGCTTCCCAGAGGATATGAACTGAAACACCACTGATTTGAGGATTTACTTTGATCCCAATTAAAGAATGTACCCTGCCCTAATGATGTCTGAGTCACCAGAAATAAAATTATGTATGTATAAAATATTGCATTTAATATTATTTGAAATTTCAGTATCATTAAGTAAGGATATAAGAAATCACTGTAGTTACTCTGGAATGGAACCTTCATTGCAGTGTTTTATTCAAATGCGTATTATATATCTATGTATAATAATGTTCAATTTGAAAAACAAATCAGTTATTAGAATCATCAGAGAGCTCTAATAATCTCAGAAGTAAATTTAATAAATCATGGATTTTTAAATCTATCCCTTCTTGTCTAGAAGTCTTTTCTTGATAATACAGTGATATCACCATATAATTTTATATAACATAGATTGATTTTTTAAAGAGCTCTAAGGAGCCTTCAAAATTGTCCTGTATACTCCCCTCATTTTATGTAAGATCCAACTAAGATTTTGAGAAACTAAGGTCAGAATCATTATCAGAACCAGAATTAAAATCCTTATCTCTTGATAGCATCTTTTCATCAACATAGTATAGTATTTTTAATACTGCCTTTCTTTAAGAAAACATTTATTTATTAATTTATTTTTGGCTATGCTGAGTCTGTGTTGCTTCTAGGGTTATTCTCTAGTGGAGGTGCATGAGTTTCTCTTTGTGGTAGGTTCTCTTGTGGTGGAGCACAGGCTCTAGGATGTAGACTCAGTAGTTGTGGCACATGGGCTTAGTTGCTCTGCAGTGTGTGGGATCTTCTCAGACCAGGGATCGAACCCATGTCCCCTGCATTGGCTGGTGGATTCTTTACCACTGAGCTACCAGGGAAGCCCACTTTTAACACTGCTTTTGATCAGAAAGGGGTTGCACATGAAGCTTTACTCTTCCTTTAATCATTTCTCAAACAGAACCCCAAATGGTAAGCTGTCTCAAGGCACAAAAGGCTGAAAAGTTACACAAAGTAAATCCACAGGTATTAAGATTTCAGATAAAGGGAACTGAGGATTAGGAAAGATTTGCTAGTTATTGCAAAATGTCCTGATTTAGCTCAAAAGGAAATCCTTCACAAGTTGTAAAACTAGGCCAGTGTCAATTATTATATTAGATATAAGTGCTAAAATGTATATTCCCTTCCATTCTTATTTAAAATAAGTGCTAATGCTCTGTTAGTTGCTTTATGTTTTGAAACATTACTTTCTTTAAGACATAATTCATTTATTTTGCAAATTATTGATGCAATCATGAGATTAACAGCTTCTTATTTGATTAATATCCACTCATACCACAACAGCTTGTTTTCTCATAGTTTATGCTAATACACACTAATCTTTTAATCCTATAGAGAGTTACAAGTGTGAATTGAGTGGGGGAAAAAATCCTGTGTGCTCAATATATGTTAATGCCAGAGAGATAGAAAATGAGCTGTTCTATATGTAAATTTTATAAAAGCATGCAGAAAAACTTGTTGCTAAAATCTGCTCCAGATGAGAAGGATTTTCATTAATGATGAGAAAACATGGGTCATGGTCTCTGGGGATGCAAGGAAGAATTTACAATGGCAGTCTTGAAGAGCAAAGCCTATTAGGCAGATGGTATCATGGAAGAAAAAATGAGGATCATGCTGAGAGGAAGGAAAAGTTCAGAGTCTCTTAGAATGATAAATGCAATGGAAAGTACCCTCCTGGAAACAAGAATATAAGACAACACATCTTCATAGCTAGAAAAAGGGCATTTGAATTACAGCAAAAAAGAAAAAAAAAAGATAAAGGCTAAAAGTCATAAAATGTAAGTACAGGAGATACATTTTACAAATTTGAAAACTTAATTTACTGTTGTTCCGTAAAAATATGAACTGAAATTCGATCAGCATTTAAAATTTTGTTAGAACTGATTTACCCAGATTACATGTTTTAAATCCTGTAGTAGCCTTGGCTATAGCTACATTTTGTCCGGTGAGTGTATACTCCTCAGCTCTGTCTCGTCACAGCAAAGCTTCGGAGTGAAGGACATTAAAGCCCTCGCAGTGTCACAGCTCTCGGGTCTTGCACAGACTATGTTATAGCTCTCAGGTCTCAAACAGACCGTGTTATAGCTCTTAGACAAATCAGTGTTACAGCTCCGTGTTACAGCTCCATTTTATTGAAATAATAACAGGAAAATCCATCCTCGAGGCGTGAGGGCATGTCGACCCAAAGACGCGAATCAAAGAGCGCCCCAGCGCATGGGTGGGGGGCAGGGGGAGAGAGAGAGAAACCCCCAGCTCTTTGGCTCCCCTTTTTATGTTTTTTTTTTTTTTTTCTACCCCTGGGTCTGCCCTACGTAAATTGGGCTAGCCAGGAGTGTTGTTTCTTTTACCTGAGGTCCTCACTCCAGTCCTTGGACCTTCTTTTGTTCTATTTTCATGGGCATTTCTCTTGTCTTTTAGCCACCATCATTCTGGACTCCCGTTTCCTATTCTAACTACTTAACAATTTTATTTAAACTTTTATCTAATCATGCAATCCTTACTTTTACTTTTCACCCATATTTTCCAAATAAATTGTGTGACTATAACAAAAAGATTTTTTCAAATGCTAGTTTCTTCACAAGTAAATTTTTTGATGCAATGCATTACATTTTCCAAAATTAAAATTACTTCATTATTTATTTTTCAGTCTTAAACCAACTTATCTTAAAATTGTTAAATTCTGAAACATACAAGCAATAAAGTAAAGATAATTTCAACACTTATTGACCAGTTGTAAATTTTCCCAGAATTTCTGAGAAAATCTTTCAGATATCATTTTATGTTAAACACACACACACACACACACACACACACACACACACAGATAATTAACAAAAAATGGAACAAAATGTGTGCAACTTTATATATTTTTTGTAGCTAATTGTTTCCCATGAAATCTTTTTTTATCTATAAAAGCTTCTTTTGTGAAAAGTGTTATCATTTAGTTAATACATACATATAGCAATGTAAGCAGCATATAACAGATGCTGCTGCTGCTGCTAAGTCACTTCAGTCGTGTCTGACTCTGTGCAACCCCATATATGGCAGCCCACCAGGCTCTCCCGTCCCTGGGATTCTCCAGGCAAGAACATTGGAGTGGGTTGCCATTTCCTTCTCCAATGCATGAAAGTGAAAAGTGAAAAGTGAAGTGGTTCAGTCGTGTCCGACTCTTTGCGACCCCATGGATTGCAGCTTAGCAGGCTCCTCCGTCCGTGGGGTTTTCCAGGCAAGAGTACTGGAGTGGGGTGCCACTGCCTTCTCCGATAACAGATGCTAAATGGTACTAAGTGAGCTTCCCTGGTGGCCAATTTGGTAAAGAATCTGCTTGCAATGCAGGAGACTGGGGTTTGATCCTTGGGTCAGGAAAATCCTCTGGAGGAGGAAATGGCAGCCCACTTCAGTATCCTTGCTTCAGAAATCCGATGAACAGAGGAGCCTGATGGACCACAGTCCATGGGGTCACAAAAAGTTGGACACATGTAAGCAATTAAGCCACCAAATATTGGATATTATTATTATTTCACTTAATCTTTACAAAGATTTTGTATCATTGTATTACTTTATGAAATCATTTTAAGGTCATACAGTTATAATTTTTTTTGATGTCATAAGCTGTTCTTAACATTTGATTAATGAATGCAAGGTATTTATCCCAAAGTTATAGAGTTAGTTCTCTATTTATGAAGTTCTAGTTTATGTAGAATGACTCATAAAAATTTCATTGCTTGTGTTGCTTTTATATTTTTCTATCTATTCATAATAAACTCCTAAAATGAACTGTTAGCTCAAAGGCAATGCAGTGTTATTCAACAGATTTTGAGATATTGACAAATCCTTATTCAAAAGATATTCATTGTAAACTTTAAAAAAAAAG
>SJYC01006561.1:0-40420 GCA_006408675.1 Madoqua kirkii
CAGACCTGAAGCATTGTAAATCAACTATACTTCAATAAAAAAAAACCTAAAAAAATTGCAATTAATAAAGGTACTCTTGTTGTCTTCTTACAGAAATATAATTGAGAGTTAACAATATTTTATTTAATTCATTAATGAATAAACAAGTCTAAAAATACAATTTTAAGAAAAAAGTTTCCAAAACTTGGAGAAAATACTGGAAGATGTCCACAGAAGGATATAAGAAATAGAAATGAAGGGTTCTAAAACAAGGTTTTTTGACTATACAATCACAGATGATCTCAGGAAGGAAGTTGAGGAAACACTGAAAGAGATCAATGTGTCTGTATAGAGAGCTCTTTGAGCTCAGACATAAAACGATCACGTATAAAAGAGGCACATGCCAAGGACAAACACAAAAGAGTGGCACATTTCTAAAGAGCAGGGTCAGGAAGGCTAAAGTCCAGAAAGACTTTGTGAGAAATGCTAATGGCTACAAAAGTCCCGAAAGCTATGTTTGGAGCAAACTAAAAACAGGAAAGGGACAGAGTCAAACTCAAGGAAAATAATGTAATGTCAAAAGAGGGCAGAGAGAATGCAGAACTTTCTAATTCCTTCTCTGCCTCTGTGTTGTCTGTCAAAGACTAAAATTTATTTATTTGTTATCAACTTAATGAGCATGCCTGCCTGCTTATTAGAGCAGGGTCAGGAAGGCTAAAGTCCAGAAAGACTTTGTGAGAAATGCTAATGGCTACAAAAGTCCCAAAAGCTATGTTTGGAGCAAACTAAAAACAAGAAAGGGACAGAGTCAAACTCAAGGAAAATAATGTAATGTCAAAAGAGGGCAGAGAGAACGCAGAACTTTCTAATTCCTTCTCTGCCTCTGTGTTGTCTGTCAAAGACTAAAATTTATTTATTTGTTATCAACTTAATGAGCATGCCTGCCTGCTTATACAGTCGTATCCAACTCTGCTACCTCATGGACTGACATCAATTTATATTCCACTCAAAGTATGATCTATTACAGAAAAAATTCTATTCAAAATGCTTTAGTTTTTAAACATTTTGATATGATAGGAGTGTGGTGTGTGTGTGTGTGTGTGTGTGTGTGTATAAAGTTGCCTCAGTCATGTTTGACTCTTTGCGACCCCATGGAATATAGCCTGCTATGGGATTGTCCATGGGATTCTCCAGGCAAGAATACTGAAGTGAGTTGCCATGCTCTCCTCCAGGGATCTTCCCAACCCAGGACTGAGCCCAGGTCTCTTGAATCTCCTGCACTGGCAGGCAGATTCTTTACCACTGTGCCATCTGGGAAGCATAGTGAGTTATTTCAGAGGTGAAGGGAAAGGATTTATGGAATGATGCTCTAATATGCAAAGTCACTATAAAATTGCTCAATAATAATAATGGGTGTTATTAACTAACCTAGTCTATCTAAGAATTTTCACATGTGCTAATGCTTAGACTCATCTCACTGAAATGTAATACCTGTTGGTCATTCCACATAGAATTTTTTTTTTCTGGAAAAATGTCACAAACAACACACCATTTATCTAATCAACCAGCATGTCCTCTTTAGTGAGTTATTTCAGAGGTGAAGGGAAAGGATTTATGGAATGATGCTCTAATATGCAAAGTCACTATAAAATTGCTCAATAATAATAATGGGTGTTATTAACTAACCTAGTCTATCTAAGAATTTTCACATGTGCTAATGCTTAGACTCATCTCACTGAAATGTAATACCTGTTGGTCATTCCACATAGAATTTTTTTTTTCTGGAAAAATGTCACAAACAACACACCATTTATCTAATCAACCAGCATGTCCTCTAGCTTTCTCTTCCACATATCTCCACGTTCTGAGTACTTGACATTTCCATAGTCATTACTTCTCACTATGTTAAGTGATGCTTGAAACACCCCCAGTCATTTGAATCTTCCCAGCTGAGGTCCAGATAACATGGAGCAGAAATAAGCCTCCCCTGCTGTGCCCTCTGACTTCCTAACTCACAGAATCTCTGAGTTTAATAGAGTTACTGTTGTGTTAAGTCACTAAATTCAGGGTAACTTGTTACATAGCAGTAGAACAGAAGGCAGGGATTTTCTGTACTGAACTTGAACTTGTTACTTAAGTTATTATTTTTGTGGCCTCTGGGGTTGGTTAATGTTTAAATTGGACTCTTTCCCTCAAGTCATTTTTAGACTTTCCTCACAGATCCTTTCTAGTGGCAACTCTTGTGATGAAAGAAGAGGATGGGGCTCACACATATCATCTCCAAAGAATTTTCTCTCATCTCCACTTCCTCCTCTGCCCTCTCTTGCTCTTTTTCTTGGAGTGCATGAAGGTCTCATGATTACAGGGCACCCAAGTTGGGAAACAGGCTCTGAATATTTCCTCATAAATTCCACTTAACAGTCTACTCACATGTGCTTTGTTAAGTACCGGTACTTCTATTGAAACTGAAGTCCCATTTTAATAGCCTATTAAACAGAATATAATATGTTAATTTTATTTTACTTACAGAATTCATTAGTAACCTTATATTTATAGGATGATTATTGATATGCAGGTATAATTTTAAGTGTTCATTTATACTTGATGCAGTTTAATTTTTGCCTTTGCTGTATTTGACATTTTGAGGATCTGTGAAGGACCTGGGTGGTATTTATTGCAAATCTCAAAGGCTATTTATATCTTGCATCAAGTACGGAAACAGTGATAGTGAAACCATTGTTCTTTCTTCTATTTACAGCCTGGTCTGCCTACAGTACCATTAAAGATGAGGAGTATCAAGATGGGCAATTTATTGATCTGTCAAATGTTCAGAGTCAAGAGCCTCCTATCGTTGTTACTTTTACAGCTTGCCTGAGTGGCTGGGAATAGTGCCTGAAACCAGCCCCGCCCCCTGCCACCCGACCCCCCAGTGTGTCTGGAATTTAGCAGACACTCAATACATATTTGTTTAGTGGTAAATATATTCTTTGTGGGCCATATGGATTTTGTTGCAAGTATTCAGCTCTGCTGAGGTAGTGTGAAAGCATGCATACGGTATGTAAATGAAGAGTCATGGCATGGGCCAACCCCTGTTTTAGATTCAGACGGGTCTTGGTTTTCAGTTTAGCTCTACTCTGTGCAAGTCATGGAATTTTAGTAGGTCATGTAATTTATCTGTGCATAGGTCTCCTTATCTGTAAAATGAGGGAGAATCATTTCTTCTTTTTTTTATGAGATATGTATATGAGGCAGTTAGTCTAGTATCCAGGACATTCTAAGCATTTGGGAAAGTGATGAAATTACCCTTTTCCCTATGCTTCTTCAAAACCTTGTAGTACTGGCCATTTCTTTAGACCATATTTCCATCATCCCCGCTCTGCCCAGAATTAGTCTTGCTTCACAGGGAAGTGGGGATGCTCTACTGCAGAGACTTTGGTCTGAGTCACTCCCTTCCTGGTTCTGGAAGATGTCTCAGTCTCTTTATGCCCTACCAGACACCCTCAGTCCCTTAGGAATGGTTCCAAATGGTTCACTCCTCCATTCTCACTGTCATTGATCTAGATCAGTTCCTCATCACAAGAGCTTCCTTATCGTACTTTTGCACACTGAGATCTTAATTCTTCAATGTACCTTCTACCTATCTACCTAATTTAGCTTCTAAAAGCATACTGTGACATCGTTCTAGTAATTAAAAATGTTTGACTGTTCCTAGATGATTATAGAATATAGTGGAAATCTCCTGCCTTGGCATTCAAGATCCTGTATCTGGGTCCATTCTGCTTTTCCAGGTTCATCTCATATTTTCCTCATGATCTATATCCTGGCTTTACCAGATTACTTACATTTGCTTTTTCATCCTGAAAAAATATCATGTTTCCTCCTTGTGCTTTTATATTTCTTTTGAATTCATAATTATGTTATGATTGGCATAAGAATCTCTATCCAGCTAAACTTTGACATTCTTAAAGATAGGGGTGACTTTCTTTATCTTAAAATTAATTTTGGACTGTCAAAAAGGTAATGTAATGGTCAATTTCAATAATCTCCTTGGGAAGGTTCTATGTGAAGTCCTACAGCTGTCTTTTTAATCTTCTCTTCTAGAATCTCATTTTCCAAGTCAGAGATGAATCTTAAATGATGGGATGAAAAACAGAATCTTTATGTCCTAGGGGAAAAAAAATAACTACATACAACCTGAGTTACTACATCTAAAAACCTATTAAACATTCCTCTCAACACTGGTGGGGTTTTCATTCCTGTTTCTTAAATGCTATCTGTACAAATCTCTTTCAGCATTTTTCAGATTTCACTGTAATTGTTGTTCACACATTTTTGTACTAGATTTAGAATTTTCAAGGGTTGAAATCATGTTTTATTATCTTAGTATAATATCATAGTAAGTATTCAAAAAATCTTGTTGAATGGATAGATGGATGAATGGATGACTGAATGATTAAGTCCCTAAGCAATAGCCTTTTTAATTAAATCTGTTAAGACTACAGTGTTTAGTTAATATGTTGAAGTTTCTTTCTGCTTCTAAGTGTTAAACAAGTGAAAAAGGAGCTATTTAAGATGACAAATATCTTCAAACATTGCTTCATACTATGAATAGCTTTGAAAAATCCTGAAAACTAAACAAAAAAGCAATTAAGGAAAGTAAACTGACATGAAAGGTTGAATGACTAAAGAGATAATGGGAGAATTATTTTATGTGTGTAGATGTTTAATGCATAAATGTCAGTTAGTGTCAATAGCGTACTATTCTGCTTAACTTGGAACATTTGTGATATTGAGACATACAAAATGTTGGGGAATAAGGAGACAGAAAGCTAAAGTGATTTGTTGTTTCAGAATGATGTTCTCAGATTAGCCAAATGTGAAACTTTAATTATGATTAGACCTGTTTACTTCACATTTGACAGAAGTAACACATGCTTCAGAAATGTCAATTCAAAAATCTTCTTGCCTTTTATTTCCCTCTGAAATTCTGAATGTTAACATTCTATGCAATTCAATCCATAAAGTGTATTGTTTTTGGCCATAAGTGTTATTAAAAAATAGAATTTATTTTGTTTCAAGTATATGCAGGCCTTTAATTCATGTCCATGTGTTTAATAAATCCATAAGTTTCTCCTTAAGTAAATAACAGACACACCATGATTCTAATATTATCATCAATTAAAGAATTCTAAATATTTATTGTATTTCTTTCTAGCATAGAAATACAATAAATGTAATTTTATAGAATTTGTGTTCAGTTCAGTTCAGTCACTCAGTTATGTCCAACTCTTTGAGACCCCATGAATCGCAGCACGCCAGGCCTCCCTGTCCCTCACCAACTCCCAGAGTTCACTCAGACTCACGTCCATCAAGTCAGTGATGCCATCCAGCTATGTCATCCTCTGTGTTAAACAACTTGAAAAAAAAAACTACACTTTGCTACACTTCTTTGGTTGTTGTTGATTACTGGGGATAATTCATCTCCAAGTTTAGAAAGTTAGGCTTTCTAAAACAGAAGGTTTTAGCAGTTTTTGAATCTTAAGTAGTTCTATACCAAATATTCTAGGCAACAGGTTTTTTTTAAAAGAAGTACAAAAACAAAACAAAACACCTGGCATTTTGGACATCAAATGGTGTTAGTTAAAAGTAAAAAACAAAAACACAAAAATGGAAAAAATAACCCACATACTCACCAAAATTCTGTGATGAGCATGCTGGAGAGATTTCAGCAGAAGATTCTTTATAAGGGCCAAGTTATATGATTATCTACATAGATAAACAAAGCAGAAACCCACAAACTGAATTTTTTTCATGGAACTCATGCCTCACTTACCAGTTAAGTGTTCTGCTGAACTGCGTGCCCTTGCCTTGTGACTAGAGCTACATGTAAAAGCACTAAAAACACTACTAATTCTCTTAGAAAACTGAAGAGAGACCTCTTTGTGGTATTTCAGGTGGATCTATGGAAATGGTTGTCATCGTGATTAAGGAACTGGAATTCCAGTTGAGCTTGCCTTAGAGGCAGAGAGGAAAAAGCTGTGGGAGTGCTTAGCAAGAACTACTAACACTTACACAGAGCTCCCATTTGTCAAAGCACCACACACACGCGAGCTTATTGGTCCTTGCCATATCTTAACATAATTATAATTTTCCTTCTTTGAAAAATTGTAAAGAGTATGGATCAGTTCAGTTCAGTCGCTCAGTCATGTCCGACTCTTTGCAACCACATGGACTAAGCATGCCAGGCTTCCTTGTCCATCACCGACTCCCAGAGCTTACTCAAACTCATATCCATTGAGTCAGTGATGCCATCCAACCATCTCATCCTCTGTCCTCCCCTTCTCCTTCCGCCTCAATCTTTCCTAGCATCAGGGTCTTCTCTATTGAGTCAGTTCTTTGCATCAAGTGGCTAAATTATTGGAGTTTCAGCTTCAGCATCAGTCCTTCCCATGAATATTCAGGACCGATTTCTTTTGGGATTGACTAGTTTGATCTCCTTGTTGTCCAAGTGACTCTCAGGAGTCTTCTGCAACACCACAATTCAAAAGCACCAATTCTTTAGTGCCTAGCTATTTTTCAAGGCTTCTTGAGGGGTCCAACAATAAAACTATAGGTCAGCCAAGTGGCACTTCCAGTGTTAGGTGCAAGAACTATCTCTAAAAACATTGCTTTAAGAACAACAAGATAACAACGTATTTTCTCATCTAAATGGCAGAAGGCAAAATAATGATGTTTAGTTGTTCATAAATTGCTGCAGATAAATAGTGGGTGAATCTGAAAACAATTGTAAACTTTAAAGAGAGGTTTATTCCTTGGAAGGAAAGTTATGACCAACCTAGATAGCATATTCAAAAGCAGACATTACTTTGCCAACAAAGGTCTGTCTAGTCAAGGCTATGTTTTTTCCAGTGGTCGTGTATGGATGTGAAAGTTGGACTGTGAAGAAGGCTGAGCACTGAAGAATTGATGCTTTTGAACTGTGGTGGTGGAGAAGACTCTTGAGAGTCCCTTGGACTGCAAGGAGATCCAACCAGTCCATTCTAAAGGAGATCAGTCTTGGGTGTTCTTTGGAAGGACTGATGCTAAAGCTGAAACTCCAATACTTTGGCCACCTCATGCAAAGAGTTGACTCATTGGAAAGGACCCTGAAGCTGGGAGGGATGGGGGGCAGGAAGAGAAGGGAACAACAGAGGGTGAAATGGCTGAATGGCATCACTGACTCGATGGACATGAGTTTGAGTGAACTCCAGGTGTTGGTGATGGACAGGGAGGCCTGGTGTACTGTGATTCATGGAGTCGCAAAGAGTCAGACACGACTGAGCAACTGAACTGAATTGAACTGAAGGACTAGGTTGTGAATTGTAATTTTCTTCAGTGCATTCCCATATATCCCCCACCTTTCTTCTTCCCTCTTTTTCTTTGGCAAGTCTTTCCCCAGTATCTATACCCATCTTTGGGTCAGTATCTACACCCAACTGAATCCTGACCTCAGGCTACCCTTAGATTTTTCATGCTAAGCAGTGTGTAGTAATGGTCCACCTATCAAAGGTGAGATAGATCAAAGTCTGAAACGTACCTGCCTCTTACAAACTGGGTGATATCACCAAGCACCTTTCTAGACCTCTCCAAGCCTCAGTTTCCTCATCTGTCTACTGGGGATAATAATAGTATTTACCTCAGCTCATGCATGTAAAAGGCTTAGCCCAAATGCTAGGGAAATATCAAGTATGAAATAAATTTTAATTATTGTTTTGCCTTCTCTCTCTTTTATCTCTATTTTTTCCTTGTTATTATCTTGCTCTGATAATTAATTCTTGCCTAGATGTTAAAGACTTAATTAGAGAATGAGAATTCCTCATGTCCATCTCCATGGACTTGGAAAAAAGTTTCCTAATGATAGCCTAAGAAAACTGCCCCCAAAAATACATAATCAGGATTAACCCAAAATCCAACCTTCTTTTCACTATGCTGTCTTTCTCTGTTTACTCTGTTTATTTTTCCATTGCTGGCTTCTCTTCATCATTATAGCATCTGATGCTGGCCAAACAATTCTGTTTCCAAGTCTTTTCTTCAAAGATGATTAGATAAGGCTGGGTGTTTTCACGCACTACAAACCTGTATTTCTCATGCTTTTTTGCACCTGCATCATACTTTAAATGAATGGTATATACCAATATATGGAACCCAGCAGGTAGGAAACTCAAAACACCATTCTACTTCCCTAGTCAGCATTCTTTCTCACCATTATTTACTGTTGATTTCATCGTTTAAATTCATAATTTGGAGATCTTGAAAACTGGTGCTTGATGGCCAACTGGCACATGATAATATGCTCAATATTGATACTAATCTGGGAAAAGAAAATCAAAGCCATTTGAGGTACCACTTCAAACCAGTTGGAATGGCTATCATCAAAAGGTACACCAATAACAAAAGTTGGTGAGGATGTAGCAAAAAGGGAACCGTCATACACTGTTGGTGGGAATGTAATTGGTGTAGCCACTGTGGAAAACAGCACAGAGGTTTCTCAAAAATCTAAAAATACAACTACCATATGACTCGCAACTCCACTTCTGGGTGTATATCCGAAAAAATACCAAAAACCCTATTTCAAAAAGATATAGGCACCCCAATGTTCACAGCAGCATTATTTATAGTTGTCAAGGTAAGGAAGCAAACTAAGTGTCTATCAACAGATGAACAAATAATGAAGTAACAGCACAGAGGTTTCTCAAAAATCTAAAAATACAACTACCATATGACTCGCAACTCCACTTCTGGGTGTATATCCGAAAAAATACCAAAAACCCTATTTCAAAAAGATATAGGCACCCCAATGTTCACAGCAGCATTATTTATAGTTGTCAAGGTAAGGAAGCAAACTAAGTGTCTATCAACAGATGAACAAATAATGAAGATATGGTATATATATATATACACAATTGAATATTACTTAGTCATAAAAAGAATGAGATTCTGCCATTTGCAACGACATGAATGAACATGGAGGGTATTGTGCTATGTGACGTTAGACAGAGAGTGATATCACAAAAATACTGCATGATATCACTTGTATCTGAAATCTAAAATAATACAACAAACTGCTGAATGCAACAACAGTGGAAACACAGACTGACATATAGAAGACAAACCAATGGGGAGAGGAGACACAGGTAGGAAGAAAAAGAGTTATTATGGGATTGTATGAAGCCTTGTGTGTGAAACTTGAAATTTGTGAAGCACTATAAAATTTAAAGGATCTTTCATTCAAGTGAAAAAAGAAAAAGAAAAAAGTGATACTATTTGGGGAATCATACAAGTTAATTTTCAAAGAGAAGCAAAAATATAACCTTTAAAACATTATGTTAGAGACAGTAGCACAACTGAAAATGGTTTCCCACATACTTCAAAATAATTCTGTAATAAAGTCTTTTCAAGTATTTTTCCATAAGTTCTCTCAAATTCAACCAAAATGTTCAGGTTTTTTTTTTCCATTCTCAGTCATTTCCCTTCCCTCTTCAGATTTTCAAGCCTAACTTATGACAAAAACTCAGCTGTTTTTCTTTCCCCCAGACATGACTATCCTTAAAACCTTCCACTTCATCACTTCTTCATTCAAGAACTTCCCCTGACTACATCGTGTCCACTAGCTCAAACCTAAATTTTTAAACCTCCCAACTATATAGAAAATAAATAACCAACATGGCCCTATACAGCACAAGAAACTATATTCAATATCTTGTAATTGCCTATAATGGAAAATAATCTGAAAAATTATATATATATATATATATAGAATCACCACTTTGCTGTATATCTGAATCTAACACAACATTTTAAATAAACTATACTTCAATTTTTTTTAATTACAGATGAATTATTTCATCTTTTTTTTTTTTCAAAGAAACCACAACTAATAGCAGTTCTGTGTTGCTCTAATGAAGCATACCTTTTATTGCTAGAAGGCCCCTGCAGTGCAATTTATGGTACCTAGGAGAAATTTAACATATGTTTACTCACACTTTGAAGCAGGAAAAGCACATTAGGATAGAATCCCCCTGAGTTACAAGAGGAGCTATGTGATTTTCCCTCTGAAGAACTCTTCAAATAGAGTTCCAGCTGGTCCATGGGTCACATGTAGTCCTGAGAGGGTGGGTTATCCAGTTTTCCTTCTTGCTCCTAAAATGATTTGCACATAATATGTTCTCTGGAGACAACTTGCATAATATCTGCTCCCTTCATCATTTTTTTTTATCCTTTAGGAAACCAACTACCCAAAAAGAAACAATAAAGAATTAAAGCGAGAGTGTTTATTTTGACCATTCAAGTGCCCAAGGAGTAACCTCTTTCTCAATTTTCAAGAGACTCCAGGTGAAAATTAACTGTATCTCTCTCTTTTATATTTTAATGCCTGGTTGAAATTTTTACCTGCAATACAGGAGACCCTGGATTTGATCCCTGGGTTGGGAAAATCCCCTGAAGAAGGGAATGGCAACCCACTCCCAGTGTCTGGGAAATTCCATGGACAGAGGAGCCTGGCAGGCTACAGTCCATGGGGTTGTAAGAGAGTGAGACACGACTTAGTGACTAAACCACTACCACCGCCATAGAGGACAGGAAGGCACCAGTGTTTTAGGTAAAAATGACACAATCTAATTTCTCTTTTAAAAAGTTATTCATGGGATGGGGAGAGGCAAGAGTGGAAGAGGAAAACCAGAGCTGAGAATTTCAGTTTCTCAGTTAAGGGATGATAGTGGCTTTGATTAAAATGGTGACAGTGAAAATGGAAAGAAAGTGAAGGATTTTCAAAACAACCAGTGAGAGGAAAAGGAAGAGGAAAGCTAGATCTGCAGCCTGGTGCCATTAGTTTTTGTGAAGACCACCCGAAGATAGGGGGTGGGCTTCCCGTGTGGCACTTGTGGCAAAGAACTCCCCTCCCAGTGCAAGAGACGTAGAGACAGGGATTTGATCCCTAGGTTGGCAACATCCCCTGGAGGAAGGCATCGCAACCCACTCCAGTATTCTTTCCTGGAGAATCCCATGGCTTGGAGGGCTATAGTCCATAAGATCACCCAGAGTCAGACACAACTTAAGAGACTTAGCACGCATGCACAGGAAGAGGGTGAGATGAGGACAGAGATGGAAGGCAGAGCTCTGCCCTGAACATGTTATGCCCATGTGACACACAAGTGGCTCACCCATTATCAGTCAGATATCAGGGATGAAGCCTACACTGTAGATACAGAACTTGGGAATTATCAGCTTTAGATGTCATTCAAAGCCCTTGTACTATCTGAAACCATCTAGAGGAGGAAACCAAAAGGTGAAGAAAGGAGAGGGGAAGAGAGCAGGGGGAAAGGAGGGAAGATGAGAGGGTTCAGGACCAGATGCCTTAAACTTAAAAAGCCAGTAGAGGAGAACAAGCCATCAAAGATACTGATAAGGGATCCTGGGTCAAGAGAGGACTTTCTTTCTTTGTCTTGAGTTTGTGTCTGCTTTCTGAAATGGAAGCATTAGAATGTATATACATGCTGATGAGAATGATCCAGTATAAAGAACATCATTGATGACTTATAAGAGAAGGAAATCAGTTAACATACTTAGAAAGGCAAGAGGGTTTGGATCCAGAGCTAAAAAGATAAGATTTGCTGTTTATCTGAATCAACTTTGAGAAAAGTTTCTCTGATAGTCCCAACACAAGAAGAGATATTAGACCTTTTCTTTAACCTATTCCTTCCATTAACTTCCAAATCTTCATTAATATATGACTTTATACCTAATATTTAATGATATAAATTTGCTTTTAAGGAAGATTTTTTTCTATTTACATTAATTCTTATTGACTAGATCTAAGTCCAAAATAGTTTTAGTTATCATCAATTTTATCTAGACACTGAAAGAAGTGTTTTTACATTTAGTGTATCACTGACTGCTTAATATTAACAAAACAATATATGTATGTTATTGTGTATGTGTTAATTAAGGTATTATTTTACAATGTTGTGTTAGTTTCTGCTCTACAAGGAAGTGAACCGGCTGTTTGTTTACATATATCCCCTCCATCTGGGACCTCCTCCACCCCTCCACACACACCCATCCCACCACTCCAGGTCACCACACAGCACTGAGCTGAGCTCCCTGTGCTGTTCAGCAGATTCCCACTGGCTATCTATTTTGCACATGATAGTGTATATATATCAAAACAGTGGATGTGCAGCACAAAATTGACTCAGCTGTTTTCTTTCACTCTTTGATTCATGCACATTCAACTAGCACTTTCTCCTTTTGACTTCTCAATGAGTTAAAAAGAACTTGAAAAGGAACTACAGGTTGCTTTATCTTCCCCTTTCATCTATGTCATCACTTTCACATAAGTGACTGGCTAATACAGGAAAGTAACATGGTAAATATATCAATTTGCCAGGGCCAACATAACAAAGTCCCACAGATGAGGTGGCTTAAGCAATTGATACTTTTTTTTTTCATAGTTCTAGAAGTTAAGATCAAGATGGCAGTGCTGACTTCTTCTCAGTCCTCTTTCCTCGGCTTGTAGGCACTTTCTCTCTTTATCTTTAAATGGTATTCCCTATGTCTTTTCATGTTTGCATTACATGTCCTCTTATTATAAGGTTTTTGGATAATGGCCCACTCTAATGACTTCATCTAACTTAATTATCTCTTTCTTCAAAGAATATATTTCCAAATATAGTCACGTTTTGCAGTACTGGGGATTAGGACTTCAATATATGAATTTGGAAGGGCCACAGTGCAGCCCATTAACAGTCAGAAGGGATATGGCCATGGTCACTAGGTGTTCATGCTTCTTAGACCAGCATGGCCTTCTCTCTGAAGTCAAACCAAGTTCCAGTGGAGGGTGTGGCCTCTGGGGCTGCTGTCTTCTCCACTTACTCAGTATTACTTACTGTGCACTTTGAGTCTCACTGAGCTTTTATACCCTGAGCCCGCTGGAGTTCTGTGCTCCTGGCGCATGAAGAAGGCTGTATGAGGATGTTGTTGCTGCTGTTCAGTAGTTGTGGCATAGTTGTGGCATGCAAACTCTTGGTTGCAGCATGTGGGATCTAGTTCCCTGACTAGAGATTGTACCCACACTTCCTGCATTGGGAGTGTTCAGTCTTAATCACTAGACCACCAGGGGAGTTCCACTCTATTGTTTCTTATAAAACACAAGTTTAAATGTAAAATCTCAAATGTTAAAGTATTAAGAATTTCAAGATGGCAACAGCAGAGGAGCAAACCAAGAGCTTCTGAGCAAGACATCCCATGTAAAAGAACAGGTTGTATATTCATGAAGCTGGCCTTGAACACAGATGCAGCCACCCACAGAAGGCACTGCGATATGGTACTGTGTAGTTGTCGCTGCTTTGTTTCACCTCTAAATTGGCCCAAGACATGCCAGGGCTGGCAATCTTTTCTCATCTTTCTTAGAATTGCCATGTGGTTTTGACAAAAATACCAACATACCTGATAAAAATATGTATGCTGAAATGCATTCATAAAAATGTATTGATCAAAACTACACAATCTGAAAATGATTTTAAGAGAAGCCCATACTACAGCTCATGCATAAAATATTACATATTACACATTATAAATGTATCTTCTATACTTATAAATACTAGACAAAATAAAACAACATGCTGCATGGCACTGAATGTAAGTCAGGTTATAATGAAATGGTCTTAATTTTTTAAATGTACATTTTTATATCTCATTTTTATATCTCATTCCATCAACAGAAAGCACATATGGACTGTCAGCTTCCAAGCTGGACACCTGGGTGTCCTGAACTTTTCCTGCTTGACTCTGCTGTTCTGTTTCAGCAGTTTCAAAGTATGGTGGTCATACTTTGATGGTGGTCAAGCCAGCCCCATCTCTGTTGTGGTTACTGAAATTCTTCCCGGTGTCTAGCAGTTCATTGTTTGATATTCCTAGTTTCCAGCATTGCTGGAACTCTACATCAGTTTTTATGCTTCCAAGAGTATTCAGTGGGCACAGCAGAAAGGGCAGATTAGCTATCTGCCTTCAGAGTCAAGACATCCACCTGCCGTATTGACTTCAAAACCAAGAATGAGTCATGGATTTTCTGGGGTCAAGTGAAGTACCTGCTGCATACTACCTTTTAATGTTGCACATGTGTGCATATGCACACATACACACACACACACACACACACACACAAATTAGATGTGGGAGACACTGACACTGATTCAATGACACAACCAGGATTATACTCAACTCGCCAACCTCACTCACTGCTATTATGCTATTACGTTCTGCTTTGGGAGGTTAAGTGTTAGTCGCTCAGTTGTGTCTGCCTCTTTGTGAACCCATGGACTGTAGCCCACCAGGCTCCTCTGTCCATGGGATTCTCCAGGCAAGAATACTAGAGTAGGTTGTCATTCACTACTCCAGGGGATCTTCCCAACCCAGGGATCAAACTTGGGTTTGTGCATTGCAGGCAGATTCTTTACTGTCTGAGCCACAAGGGAAGCTCCATAAGAGGCAATGCCTCTGTCTAATGGGACAAGACATAAATACATAAAAATGTAACATGTCAGGTGGACAAGGAAATGGCAACCCATCTAATATTCTTGCCTGGGAAATCCTTTGGACAGAAGAGCCTAGCGAGCCACAGTCCATGGGGTCAGACATGACTAAAGCAACTAAACAACAACAACAAACATGTGCGGAGTTGGAAGCGTTTAAAAAAAAATACGCAGGGGCGGGAGTTAGAGGGAACAATGGGAGGGGGTGCTACTTTGGGTAGAGTCCCCATGGACACCCATTCTGATGGTGTGAAAATTGCCAAGAGACTGGAAGGAGGTAAGGAGCAGTCACACAGACATCTGCAGGGAAGTATTCACAGGGAGCAAGAGCAAAAGGTCTAAGGCAAGAGCTTCATGTGTTTGAGGAAGAACAAGGAAGCCAGTCTTGCTAGAGAACAGTAGGAGGGGATGAGGTTTGAGATTTCTTTGAATTGTGATTAAACTAAGAATCCAATGGAGTGGTCACAGCAAGGAGTCTTGTGATTTATTCACCCAGGAGAAAAACCTCAGGAGACCAAAGGCTGGGGTAGGGGCACTCCTAAGGGAAGGCTGCTGCAAAGGCCCTCAAGAAAAATGGTGGCAGCTTGCACCAGGGCAGCCGTGACGGCCATGGTGAAGTGTGGTCAGATTTGGGATGTAATCTGATAAATTTTCTAATGAGTTAGATTTGAGGTATGGGAGAAATAGAACTGTCAAGGATGACTCCAAGTTTTTAGCCCAAAGAGCTAGAAGAACAGAATTGCCAATTTGACTAATTGGCAATTGACAAATTGACTAATTCTGCAACTTCTCCTCCTTTATAAAGAGATGACATTTTATGACAGATTCTAGGTCCATCCACAACATGACAAATGACCTAATTTCATTCCTTTTTATGGCTGAGTAATATTTCATTGTATATATGTACCACACCTTCTTTATCCATTCATCTGTCAATGGACATTTAGGTTGCTTCTATGACCTGGCTATTATAAATAGGGCTGCAATGAACATTACAATACCAAGTGTAAAATACATAGCTAGTGGGAATCTGTTGTATAGCACAGAGAGCTCAGCTCAGTGCTCTATGAAGGCCTAGAGGGGTGAGTGGGACTGAGGTTCAAGAGAAAGGGGATATATGTATACATATAGCTGATTTATGTTGTTATACAGCAGAAACTAACACAATATTGTAACACAATTATACTCCAGCAAAAAAATAACACTGTAATGCAAATGAGTATTGCTATGATGATAATTAACCTGCAGTTAATACTAATTTATAAAATACTATTTTAAAATTATTTCTTAATTATAAACACTATTATAGTATGTGTAACAATCCTACCACTGATCATTGTAATTCCAGTGTACATAATACCACATTTAGATTTTTCAGCATGCTCTTTATTTAGAGACCTAAAGAATAAACGAGCATTCTGCATTCCCTAAATGCAAGCTTATTTTCAGCTATTAACTGGAAGCTACTTTGGAGAACACTGAGTGTATCTTGGTAAAGATGCTTCATAAGCCAAGACTTATGAAATGCCCAAAGTAAGAGAAACCCAAGTAAAATGGTAGGTGTTGCAAGAGGATATCAGAGGACAGACACACTGAAACCATACTCTCAGAAAACTAGTCAGTCTAAACACACTAGGACCACAGTCATGTCTAACTCAATGAAACCAAGCCATGCCCACAGGGCAACCCAAGATGGGCAGGTCATGGTGGAGAGGGCACACAGAACGTGGTCCACTGGAGAAGGGAATGGCAAACCACTTCAGTATTCTTGCCTTGAGAACCCCATGAACAGTATGAAAAGGCAAAATGATAGGATACCAAAAGAGGAACTCCCCAGGTCATTAGGTGCCCAATATGCTACTGGAGATCAGTGGAGAAATAACTCCAGAAAGAATGAAAGGCTGGAGCCAAAGCAAAAACAATACCCAGTTGTGCATGTGACTGGTGATAGAAGCAAGATCCGATGCTATAAAGAGCAATATTGCATAGAAACCTGGAATGTCAGGTCCATGAATCAAGACAAATTGAAAGTGATCAACAAGAGATGGCAAGGGTGAACGTCAACATTCTAGGAATCAGCGAAGTAAAATGGACTGGAATGGATGAATTAACTCAGATGACCATTATATCTACTACTGCGGGCAGGAATCCTTCAGAAGAAATAGAGTAGCCATCATGGTCAACAAAAGAGTCTGAAATGCAGTACTTGGATGCAATCTCAAAAACGACAGAATGATCTCTGTTCGTCTCCAAGGCAATTCATTCAATATCACAGTTATCCAAGTCAATGCCCCAACCAGTGACGCTGAAGAAGCTGAAGTTGAATGGTTCTATGAAGACCTACAAGCTCTTTTAGAACTAACACCCAAAAAAGATGTCCTTTTCATTATAGGGGACTGGAATGCAAAAGTAGGAAGTCAAGAAACACCTGGAGCAAGAGGCAAATTTGGCCTTGGAATATGGAATGAAGCAGGGAAAAGGCCAATGGAGTTTTGCCAAGAAAATGCACTGGTCATAGCAAAAACCCTTTTCCAACAACACAAGAGAAGACTTTACACATGGACATCACCAGATGGTCAACACCGAAATCAGATTGATTATATTCTTCGCAGCCAAAGATGGAGAAGCTCTATACAATCAACAAAAACAAGACCAGGAGCTGACTGTGACTCAGATCATGAACTCCTTATTGCCAAATTCAGACTCAAATTGAGAAAAGTAGGGAAAACCGCTAGACCATTCAGGTATGACCTAAATCAAATCCCTTATGATTATACACTGGAAGTGAGAAATAGATTTAAGGGCCCAGTCTGATACATAGAGTGCCTGATGAACTATGGAATGAGGTTTGGTGACATTGTACAGGAGTCAGGGATCAAGAACATCCCAGTGGAAAAGAAATGCAAAAAAGCAAAATGGCTGTCTGGAGAGGCCTTACAAATAGCTGTGCAAAGAAGAGAAGCAAAAAGCAAAGGAGAAAAGGAAAGATAAAAACATTTGAATGCAGAGTTCCAAAGAATAGCAAGAAGAGATAAGAAAGCCTTCTTCAGCATTCAGTGCAAAGAAATAGAGGAAAACAACAGAATAGGAAAGACTAGAGATCTCATCAAGAATATTAGAGATACCAAGGGAACATTTCATGCAAAGATGGGCTCAATAAAGAACAGAAATGTTCTGGACCTAACAGAAGCAGAAGATATTAAGAGGTGGTAAGAATACACAGAAGAACTGTACAAAAAAGATCTTCATGACCCAGATAATCATGATGATGTGATCACTAATCTAGAGCCAGACATCTTGGAATGTGAAGTCAAGTGGGCCTTAGAAAGCATCACTACAAACAAAGCTAGTGGAGGTGATGGAATTCCTGTGGAGCTGTTTCAAATCCTGAAAGATGATGCTGTCAAAGTGCTGCACTCAGTATGCCAGCAAATTTGGAAAACTCAGCAGTGGCCACAGAACTGGAAAAGGTCGGTTTTCATTCCAATTTGATGGCATTCCAGTTGAGGCTGTTTCAAACCCTGAAAGATGATGCTGTGAAAGTGTTGCACTCAATATGCCAGTAAATTTGAAAAACTCAGCAGTGGCCACAGAACTGGAAAAGGTCAGTTTTCATTCCAATACCAAAGAAAGGCAATGCCAAAGAATGCTCAAACTACTGAAATTTGCTGTGACCAGTTTAATAAGCAATAAATTATTAACTTTGACAACTGTATACATTTAAAAAATAATGTGTTTCTGATATCACTGCATACCGAGACTGCATTAAATACCAGGACCTGGGTGCCATCCCTGTGTTTGGAAGATCCTCTTTACCAGGGTCCAGCCCCAGTGGATTTAGGGAATTCGAAGTGGGGATGGAGTCGGCAAGGAGAGACTTATTTAATTAGAGATATAAAGAGAGATTAGGAAAGACTAGTGTAGTGGAAAATTAGTGGTGAAAAGATGCTGAATAACTTGTTTTACACAGGAGACCAATAAAGCTCCAAGTCAAGGAGCTTGCACCATCTACCAGTGCAAGGCCACCAGTGCCCGCTTGAATAATGGAGAGTGCCCCACCTTGGGCTCCCTCTCCTTTGGGTTTTAGAAGCCAGAGCAAATAAGTAGACACAGAGGACCTCTGTGTTCCAGATGGGAATTCAGCTTGTAAAGGGGAGAAAAGAATGACATAGGAGAACCAAGCACTGATTCCAGACCAACAACTTTATTTTCAAAAGCAACTTATATACCCCAAGTTGTACATAAAAAAATAATGGAATTTGCAGAATTATGCAGGGGCAGCAGTCCTGACCCTTATTGAGACCAGGCTTTCTTTCTGCGTATCCTCCCATATACAAAAGGTCTCAGGTGGTTTTACATCATCTTCTGGCCAGGGGCTTGTTAACATTCTTATGGCTCTTTTCCTAGATAAATGTCTATCAACCAGAAAACTCATTTTCCCTTGAAGTGTTTTATCTTTCATCTGCATCACCTCAAAGTACTAAATAAAGTTACATTCCTGTAGAACAAAGGTGCAGTGGTTTATAACAAACAAAGTACTTAACTCAAAGATCTAATGTTGCTAATACAAGGGCTACTACCTGTTTTTTCTACATACCAATTATATCAACAAATAAAAGATACGAAAACTTGGCAGCAAATATTGGCTCAATGAATGAAACCCGTAATCAGTACTATTCTAATGATTTTGACTCCTCGGAAACCCCCACATTTCTAGGATGTTTTAAACTACCTGTGCCTCTCAAAGTCGGGAGGCTGCAAACAATCACATGCACGCACAGCTGTAAAAGTCTAGACAAACCTGTCAGGCAGGCTAGAAAGCCATCAGAGGGGTTTTTGAATTGAAACATTCTTATTATACACAGGAGACTCATTATCTAAAAGCTCTAAATTAACTTTTTCCAGAAAAAGGTGGTGGAAGACTGCCCCCTGTTTATGTTAGAAGAGTAGGTGGAAAGCATAACACAGTAAAGCAGGCAGACTCTGGTTTTGGAGGATGCTTGAGAACATCCAGAGGGTCCCCTGAGGCCTGGTCCCGCCTTTGCGTTTTGTCAGGCCTCTGTCCTCATGACCTTTGCCATGGGAGGGATTCTCCATGCTGGCTCCCAGCACACCTGGAAAAGGGAAAGGCAACCCATGCCAGTATTCTGTATCTTCCATGGGGTTGGTCTGTATCGTCCATGGGGTTGCAAAAAGTTGAACACAACTAAGTGACTTTCACTTTCACCAGGACTGCAGCATTAAGGTTTAGGGGACAGTTTGAAAAATAAAAAATTGAGAATAATTAGGAGAATCAAAGAAATATGGTCATAATCAAGAATGCGTGTGAGACTATCTGTGTCACATGCTACTGACTGGAGAATAGAGTGATTATATTTGGATTTGTCTTTATAAGGTCATTGGGAAATTTGACAGTAGAAGTCTTAAGAAAATGGTGATAAAATCATTATCTGAGTATCTCTAATGCAGAATGGAAAATAAACATTAGAGAAGAGATGGCTATGAGGAGGAAGATTCATGTTTCTATTATTTTACTGGCCTGCTCAAGTCTGAATTCTGAAAAAACTTAGAAAAATTTTCCTTTATAAAGAAAGTCTTAGTACTAGATCAAACTGAAGTTCAGGTCAGTTCAGTTCAGTTCAGTTCAGTTCAGTCCTCAGTCATGTCCGACTCTTTTCGATCCCATGATTTGCAGCATGCCAGGCCTCCCTGTCCATCACCAACTCCCAGAGTTAACTCAGACTCACATCCATTGAGTCACTGATGCCATCCAGCCATTTAATCCCCTATTGTCCCCTTCTCCTCTAGCCCCCAATCCCTCCCAGCATCGGAGTCTTTTTCAGTGAGTCAACTCTTCTCATGAGGTGGCCAGAGTACTAGAGTTTCAGCTTTAGCATTATTCCTTCCAAAGAAGTCCCAGGGCTGATCTTCTTCAGAATGGATTGGTTGGATCTCCTTGCAGTTCAAGGGGCTCTCAAGAGTCTTATCCAACACCACAGTTCAAAAGCACCAATTCTTCAGTGTTCAGCCTTCTTCATAGTCCAACTCTCACATACATGACCATTGAAAAAACCATAGATTTGACTAGACGGACCTTAGTCAACAAAGTAATGTGTCTGCTTTTGAATATGTTATCTCAGTTCAGTTTAGCTCAGTTGCTCTGTCGTGCCTGACTATTTGCAACCCTAAGAATCGCAGCACGCCAGGCCTCCCTGTCCATCACCTACTCCCGGAGTTCACTCAGACTCATGTCCATCGAGTCAGTGATGCCATCCAGCCATCTGATCCTCTGTTGTCCCCTTCTCCTCCTGCCCCCAAACCTTTTCAGCATCAGAGTCTTTTCCAATGAGTCAACTTTTCACATCAGGTGGCCAAACTACTGCATCATTCCTTCCAAAGAAATCCCAAGGCCGATCACCTTGAGAATGGACTAATTGGATCTCCTTGCAGTCCAAGGGACTCTCAAGAGTCTTCTCCAACACCACAGTTCAAAAGCATCAATTCTTTGGTGCTCAGCCTTCTTCACAGTCCAACTCTCACATCCATACATGACTACTGGAAAAACCATAGCCTTGACTAGATGAACCTTAGTTGGCAAAGTAATGTCTCTGCTTTTGAGTATGCTATCTATGTCAGTCATAACTTTTCTTCCAAGGAGTAAGCGTCTTTTAATTTCATGGCTGCAGTCACCATCTGCAGTAATTTTGGAGCCCCTCAAAATTCAAGATTGCCAGGACAAAGATCAATAACCTCTGATATGCAGATGACACCACCCTTATGGCAGAAAGTGAAGTGGAACTAAAAAGCCTCTTGATGAAAGTGAAAGAAGAGAGCGGAAAAGTTGGCTTAAAGCTCAACATTCGGAAAACAAAGATCATGGCATCTGGTCCCATCACTTCATGGGAAGTAGATGGGGAAACAGTGGAAACAGGGTCAGACTTCATGTTTTTGGGCTCCAAAATCATTGCAGATGGTGACTGCAGCCATGAAATTAGAAGATGCCTACTCCTTGGAAGAAAAGTTATGACCAACCTAGGTAGTGTATTCAAAAGCAGAGACATTACTTTGCCGACTAAGGTCCATGTAGTCAAGGCTATCGTTTTTCCTGTGGTCATGTATGGATGTGAGAGTTGGACTATGAAGAAGGCTGAGCACCGAAGAATTGATGCTTTTGAACTGTGGTGTTGGAGAAGACTCTTGAGAGTCCCTTGGATTTCAAGGAGATCCAACCAGTCCATTCTGAAGGAGATCAGTCCTGGGTGTTCTTTGGAAGGAATGATGCTAAAGCTGAAACTCCAGTACTTTGGCCACCTCATGCAAAGAATTGACTCATTGGAAAAGACTTTGATGCTGGGAGGGTTTGGGGGCAGGAGGAGAAGAGGACGACAGAGGATGAGATGGCTGGATGGCATCATGGACCAATGGACATGAATCTGAGTGAACTCCGTGAGATGGTGAACAAGGAGGTCTGTCGTGCTGCGATTCATGGGGTTGCAAAGAGTCGGACATGACTGAGTGACTGAACTGATAACTCATTATTCAAACTAAGACATTTTAATGGGGTGATCTAATAACAATGTTGTAATAATGAACATAAACAAGGAGGGCCCAGGTAGCCTAGTCACAGAATATGATAAGAATAGACTCAGGAACCAACAATGTGGCAAGGGGGTTCCAAAAGTACGACCTGTTGCAGAGGGCTGAGATGTGTGACAAATCAGACCTGATCCTGCTGGTACTGGAGCACAAGATGGCCCACCTTAATGGTGGGGCAGAAGGGTTTCTTAGTAGAGGCCATCATGATGATGCAATGACAGGAGAGCTGTCTGTTTTTCTGTAATACAGTGGGGAACAGAGGGAACAGACACTGCAGTATCAGGGTTGGGCCACAAAAGCTGGATTCAGGTCAAGGCTTCCATCCCAGCAATAGTCAGGGAACCAGAGAAGAGTGCAGTTCCAGCCACTAGACACCCAAGTGTAGCAGTCCCCTGAGGAGCCTTCATATGGCTTAAGACAGTCAAATGGTCCCAAATCTTACCACATTATGGGAGGTGGTGAGATTCTTGGTGCTTTATTTGTCTCATTCTCAAGCTAGAGGTTCAGTAAAGAATAATGTCTGAAAGGGACTCACAATCTACATCATTCTATGCACAAAGAAATAACAAGACATGGTTATGTCTTATAAAACACAAAGGCTACCATCAAAGGACAATTAAAATTGGTATTATGAATGATGTTCACACCAACAAAAAAAATCATAGAGAAAAAGAGCACTAATAAACAGCACTAGTATATTGCCAAATATAGAGAGATATGTTTTGCAGTATTTTCTTTAAACATTTTATTTGCTAAGAATAGAGAATGCAGCTAAATTCCACTGCTTATCCACCCATTACATTTCTCTTCCTCCCTCCCCAAATGTAACCACTACCCAGAACTGGATGTTTCTAATTCTCACACACATTTTTTATGGTTTTGCTCAGTATAGAGGATAGATTAAAAAACTATTAAATACATTAAATAACTATTGTTATACATGTTTTAAAACTCTATTTAAATGGTTTCATATTATTCACAGTACTCTGCAACCTATTTTTTCTTACCACATTATATTTTGGAGCTATATCCATTTTGCTAATGAACTCTAATTTATTATTTCAATATACGAAATTTCATTATATGAGTATACCAAAGTATACACACACCCATCCAGAGACAGATGATAGAGAGATGATAGATAGATACATACATACTATAGAAACTATTGTTGTGTCAATGGATGTTTACTATTATTTGCTGTTACAAAGAATGTAGCAATGCAAATGCCTTCAGGTTTCTTCCTGTGCCCACATAAGAGGTTTTCTCAAGCAGTGGCTCCCAATGGGGCAGAATCAGCTCTTAGAAAACAATTCAATATTTTGTGGGGGAGACTTTGGCTGCCACAATGATCAGGTGGCATTCCTAGTATTTCCTGTGCTGAAGTCAAAAGCACAATGACTTGTCCTGTATCCTACAGTAGGGCTTCTGTGTAATTGAAAAACCTGTTTGTAAGTAATCCAAGCCTAGAACCTTACTCCATTTATACATATAAACACAAACTATTGTCATATACTCGGGATGTTCAATAAAACTATAAATTGAGCGAAGATTATATTTTGTTCACAACTTTATTAATTTGGGAAAACTTAACTTTTGAGTTAACTTTTGAGTTAAGGCTAAAACAACAGCTTGTGTTTTTCAAAGTTCCATTCATGTAATCTATGAAGTATGTGTATGTGTGCTCAGTTGCAAAGTCACATCCAACTGTTTGTGACCTCATAGACTACAGCACATCAGTCTCCTTCGTCCATGGGATTTTTCTAGGCAAGAATACTAAACTGGATTGACATTTTCTTCTCCAGAGGTTCCTCCCTACCCAGGGATGGAACCAGCATCTCCTGCACTGATAGGCAAACTCTTTACACTAAGCCATCTGGGATGCCCTATGCAGGTATGTACTTCTTCATTATTCCCAAACATCTATATATTGAAATACACATTTTATGATGATATTTCTCTTTTATACCTAGATAATGGCATTATATTGATTTTTGTCTGAAATTAAAAAGAGGGTGATTTGTTATGAAAAGAGAGTTTAGATCTGACAAACAAGAGAATCATTATCTGTGTGTGTGTGTGTGTGTGTGTGTGTGTGTGTGTGTGTGCTTACTGTATACATAGTAACTACCAAGTACATCCTTAACATTACAGTACTTTATCAGTTTTCCTTCTAGGAAGTTGTGCTAGTTTTTTTAAATTCTTTTTAATCTTTATTTTATTCTAGTTGTATTGAGATTAGTTGACATAAGTATAAGGTGTAGAGCATCATGAAGATTCAGCTTCTCATATAGATACAAAATAAAAGAAAAAGAGTATTTTTAACTTGTATGAGAATTCTGAGGGTACTCTCTTAATAACTTTCATATATAACATACAGCAGTGTTCACTGTATTGATCATGTTAGTTACTTCCCTAGTATTATTACTTATTTATCGTATAACTGTAAATGTATACCTTTTGACCACCTTCATCCAATTCCCCATCCCTCTACCCCTGCTTCTGGTGTGCACAAATCTGATCTCTTTCTCTATGAATCTGTCAGTTTGTTGAGATATAGTTGACCAACAATCTTACTTTAGTTCCTGGTGCACAACACAGTGGTTCAACATTTCTATACATTACAAAATGATCACCATTAGTTGCGCTAGTTTATAAACTCACCAGCAGCAGCTGAGAACTTTGTTCCACATGCTTGCCAATTCCTGAACTGTCACTTTTTTTAAATGACTGCCTATCTAATGGGTATGACATAAACTTCGATTGTTGCTTAATTTCCATTTCCCTGATACTAGCAAGACCAAGAATCAATTTCACATGTTTGTGGGCCTCTCAGGGTCCTTCTTCTGAGAATTTCTGGTTCATATTCACCCGCCTTTCTCCAGTTGTTTTTATGTATTCCAGACAAAACTATTTTTTCATTCTGTGCTATATAATGTCCACTACTCCCTGGAATGCCTTTTTCTTTGATTCTGATGTCTTTTATTTTATGAAAATTTTCATGTTAATGAAAACAGATTTATCATAATACTTCCTTTTCTGTCCTATTTTTTATCTCTTTTTTTTAACTTCAAGTTTTCAATTTCTACTCAAAATGTTAATATTTTTCTTTTTACATATGTCTTTAAGTGACCTGGAGTTTATTTTTGTGATTAGGGTGAGATAAGAATCTAATTTTTTCTAAGGAAATAACTCTTTCTCTCCAGCATTATGTATCGAATTCTCTATCCTTTCCCCATTTGAATGCTTCCTCCACAAATTATGCCCATATCTGTTCCTGAACACTCTTCTGCTGATGACTTTGTTTTCCTAATCCAGAGACAATACTACTATCTTAATTAGTTCAGCTTTATATCAAGTATCAAATTTTGGTAGGCCAAATTCCCCTGTGTTTCTATTTGTGGTTGCTGTTCAGTCACTAATTTGTGTCCCACTCTTTGAGACCCCATGGACTGCAGCACGCCAAGCCTCCCTGTCCCTCACTATCTCCCAGAGTTTTCCCAAATTCATGTCCATTGAGCCAGTGTTTCTATTATCAATTTTCAAAACTGTATAGGCTATTCTTAATCCTTTGTTTCCATTCGAATTTTAAAGGTCAACTGGCACAGTCCATAAAAAATCTCTGGGAATTTTAATTGGAATTTCAGGATATTAATGGATACATTTGGGGGAAAGTGAATCTTTATAATATTAAATGTTTCTGTCTATGCATTTTAAACTTTGAATCAAGTCTTGTTTATACTGTAGCAGATTCTGCTTCTTGTCTTCCCAACAAACTTCTTTATCTTCCTTGATAACAAAATATAAATATTTTTAGAGATGGCAACAAGCCTAGCCTCAGATGATGAATGGTAGACATTCAATAACTGGCACCTACTTACTGTCATCACCCCCATGGTCCATGAGTTAGTAACCAAAGCAAAATAAAGATCTATGTTGTTGTTCTTCAGACGTGTCTGGCTCTTTGCAACCCCATGGACTGCAGCAAGTCAGGCTTGCCTATCCTTCACCATCTCGCAGAGCTTGCTCAAACTCATGTCCATTGAATCAGTGATGCCATCCAACCACCTCATCCTCTGTCGTCCCCTTCTCCTCCTCCCTTCAATCTTTCCCAGCATCAGAGTCTTTTCTAATGAGTCAGTTCTTTATATCAGGTAGCCAAATTATTGGAGCTTCAGCTTCAGCATCAGTCCTTCCAATGAATATTTGAGGTTGATTTCCTTAGTATCAACTGGCTTGATCTCCTTATAGTCCAAGAGTCTCAAGAGTCTTCTCCAACACCACAGCTCAAAAGCATCAGTTCTACAATGTTCAGCCTTCTTTATGGTCCAACTCTTACATACATACATGACTCTGGCAAAACCATAGCTTTGACTAAACAGACTTTTGTCAGCAAAGTAATGTCTCTGCTTTTTAATATGCTGCCTAGGTTAGTCGTAGCTTTTCTTCCAAGAACCAAGCATCTTTTAATTTCATGGCTGCAGTCACAATCTGCAATGATTTGGGGAGCCCAAGAAAATAAAGTCTACTACTATTTCCATTGTTTCCCTACCAACATAAGAGTCTATGTAAGAGTAAGCAAATTACAGCCCACTGGTCAGATCTGTCCATTCCTGTTTTTGTAAAGAGTTTTTCTTGGAACACAGCCATGCCCATTCATTTGCATGTTGGCTCTATCTATGTTTACATTACAGCAGCAAACTCTTGCATCAAGAGTCTGATCAAAAAGAGAAAAACAAATATTGTATATTAATACATATGTATATATATATACAGAATCTAGAAATTTGGTACTGATGAACCTATGTGCAGGCAGGAATAGAGATACAGACGTAGAGAAAGGACTTGTGGACACAGTGTGGGGAGGAGAGGGTGAGACGAAGTGAGAGAGTCGCACTGACATATACGCACTAAGTAAGTGTTGGTTGCTCAGTCATGTTCGACTCTGAGACCCTGTAGAGTATAGACCACCAGGCTCCTCTGTCCATAGAACTCTCCAGGCAAGAATACTGGAGTGGGTTGCCATTCCCTTCTTCAAGGGATCTTCCTGACCCAGGGATAGAACCTGGGTCTCCTGTATTACAGGCAGATTCTTTACCACCTGGGCCACCACAGAAGCCCAATATATGCACTGCTGCTGCTGCGTCGCTTCAGTCGTGTCCGACTCTGTAAGATACCATAGACAGAAGCCCACCAGGCTCCCCCGTCTCTGGGATTCTCCAGGCAAGAACACTGGAGTGGGTTGCCATTCCCTTCTCCAGTGCATGAAAGTGAAAAGTGAAAGTGAAGTCACTCAGTCATGTCCAACTCTTAGCGACCCCATGGACTGCAGCCCACCAGGCTCCTCTGCCTATGGGATTTTCTAGGCAAGAGTACTGGAGTGGAGTGCCATTGCCTTCTCCGAATATATGCACTACCATGCGTAAAACAGATAGCTAGTAGGAAGCTGCTATATAATATGAGGAGCCCAGCCCAGTGTTCTGTGATGACCTAGAGGTGGGATGGGGGGAGGCTCAAGAAGGAGGGGATATATATACATACATACACACATACATATATATATACTTATGGCTGACTCGAGTTGCTGCAGGGCAGAAATCAACACAACATTGTAAAGCAATTGCCTTCTGATTATAATAAATAAATAAATAAGAGCCTGACCAGATGGCCACCTAGGCTTTTTATAGAAAAGCCTACAACCTCAACTTGGACAGTATTTATAGCCAGACATTACCTTGGCTGGGTCTATTTTCCAAATGCTTAGGGTTCCATTATTTTTACAACTTTAAGTATCCATGGGGCCCAAATTTTTCTGAAAAGACTTTTAAATTCCCAATAAAGGCAATAACCATAAAAGAAGAGTTTGCTGTCACCAACTCTTCTACCTTTTTTCTGACTACACTATAGACTGGATGCCTGGATCTCTGAGAGTGATCTTGCAAAAATGGGGCAAGTATTACAGGGTGTGGAGGAGGGCAAGAGATAAGCCGAAGACAACAGACAGAGCCAGCTATATAACTTGCAGGGTCTAGTACAAAAATAAAAATGTGGGGCCCCTTGTCTAAAAAGCAGGGATAAATTACTATTAAAAGTACTAAAATATAAAGCTTTTCCCTTTCTTCCGTGTCTTTCTCTTGCTTTGCCATGGTAATTTTTATTTGCAGTTTAATAGAGTCCTCAGTAAAGGAAAATTAAAACCTCAAATGGTTAGCATGAATTTTACCATTCTCTCTATATCATGCAATGTCAGTTTGAAATGCAAATATAAGAACATTCAACTCATTTGCAGAATCCCCAAATTACATAATTTATAGTTCATAGCTTAGACATGCATATGTATTTCATCCTTACCAGAACAGTAGAAACTCTGTACAAGACTAACTCAACTGTATTTATTATCTCATGTCTCTAATTGCACACATTCAACCAACATTCTCTACCTTGGATTTGCAGATAAGATGCTGGGAGGGATTGGGGCCAGGAGGAGAAGGGGAATGACAGAGGATGAGATGGCTGGGTGGCATCACTACCTCGATGGATGTGTGTCTGAGTGAATTCCGGGAGTGGGTGATAGACAGGGAGGCCTGGCGTGCTACGATTCGTGGGGTAGCAAAGAGTCGGACACAACTGAGCGACTGGACCGAACTGAAGGTGGGTCAATGCAGAGTACATCATGAGAAACACCAGGCTGGAAGAAGCACAAGCTGGAATCAAGATTGCTAGGAGAAATATCAATAACCTCAGATATGCAGATGACACCACCCTTATGGCAGAAAGTGAAGAGGAGCTAAAAAGCCTCTTGATGAAAGTGAAAGAAGAGAGCGGAAAAGTTGGCTTAAAGCTCAACATTCAGAAAATAAAGATTATGGCTTCTGGTCCCATCACTTCATGGGAAATAGATGGGGAAACAGTGGAAACAGTGTCAGACTTTACTTTTTTGGACTCCAAAATCACTGCAGATGGTGACTGCAGCCATGAAATTAGTAGACGCTTACTCCTTGAAAGAAAAGTTATGACCAACCTAGATAGCATATTCAAAAGCAGAGACGTTACTTTGCCAACAAAGGTCCATCTAGTCAAGGCTATGGTTTTTCCAGTGGTCATGTATGGTTGTGAGAGTTGGACTGTGAAGAAAGCTGAGCACTGAAGAATTGATGCTTTTGAACTTTGGTGTTGGAGAAGACTCTTGAGAGTCCCTTAGAGTGCAAGGAAATCCGACCAGTCCATTCTGAAGATTAGCCCTGGGATTTCTTTGGAAGGAATGATGCTAAAGCTGAAATGCCAGTACTTTGGCCACCTCATGTGAAGAGTTGACTCATTGGAAAAGACTCTGATGCTGGGAGGGATTGGAGGCAGGAGGAGAAGGGGACAACAGAGGATGAGATGGCTGGATGGCATCACGAACTGGATGGACGTGAGTTTAAGTGAACTCTGGGAGTTGGTGATGGACAGGGAGGCCTGGTGTGCTGCAATTCATGGAGTCACAAAGAGTCGGACATGACTGAGTGACTGAACTGAACTGAACTGAAAGTGGGTCAATGGTAAAGAATCTGCTTGCCAATGCAGGAGGCGCATTTGATCCCTGGGTTGGGAAGATTCACTGAAGGAACAAATAGCAACCCACTCCAGTATTCTTGCCTGGAAAATCCATGGACAGAAAAGCTTGGTGGGCTACAGTCCATGGGGTTGCAAAGAGGTGGACAGACTGAACATGCATGCAGGAAAAGACTGAAAGGAAAAAGTACATGAGTTGCCCTATCTTTCCCTTTTCTCTTGTCATCATTTTCATCATAAATGAAATGTCTAATATATAGGGAAGTGATGTAAGTAAGAGAGGATACGATAGGAACCCTTGGTTGTCTGTGTCTCTCAGAAAGCCATTACCTCCATTCTGTATCTGAAGCAAGTTCTGGTTTGAATGGAAAATTACCCTCTCTAGGCTGTTATCTCCCTGCCTTTGTCAGATGGAACATGCTAATCAACACTAACTTTAAATCTCACTGAATTCCCATGCATCCCAGAAATGTGTGCTCACGTTCAGTCATGTCCAACTCTTTACCACCCCATGCTCCTCCATCCATGAAATTCTCCAGGCAATAATTCTGAAGTGGCTTGCCATTTTCTTCACCAGGGGATCTTCCCAATCCAGGAATTGAACCCAAGTCTTTTGTGTCTCCTGCATTGCAGGCAGATTCTTTACCAACTGTGCCACCCCTAGTTCAACAGAAATTCTGTGCTCACAGGGTATCACAGAGATGATGCAAGGAATGAAACACAATTTCCCCATATCTCCTCTGCTTACACAATTGCTCCACTGGATGTCATTTACTAAACACAAATTCAAATATAAAATTATCTGTGTCTCTCTTGCTGTCTCACATACAGATGTATAGAACAGTCTTTTGGACTCTGCGGGAGAGGGAGAGGGTGGGATGATTTGGGAGAATGGAACTGAAACATGTATAATATCATACAAGAAATGAATCGCCAGTCTAGGTTTGATGCAGGATACAGGATGCTTGGGGCTGGTGCACTGGGATGACCCAGAGAGATGGTATGGGGAGGGAGGTGGGAGGGGGGTTCAGGATTGGGAACACATGTACACCCGTGGCAGATTCATGTTGATGTATGGCAAAATCAATACAGTACTGTAAAGTAAAATAAAGTACAATTTTAAAGAAAGAAAGAAAGAAAGAAAAATACTGGCCTACTTGTATTTTGCAAAATAATTATTTAGATTTGATACAATTTAAAAAAAATATATATATATATATATAATTATCAAGACTTTACAAATAGAACAGCAGAGCACTAAACCAAGCACAGAGTGCTTGGAGGATCAAGTGACTTTACAGCTCATATGCCCACAAAGCCAGCCCTCGTGGCCAAGCAAAACCAGCGCAAAGGTCCCACAACGGGACTGATGTATTAAGCTGCCAAAACAAACTATCTTCAAACATTTTCTTCACTAAACAATAAATGTCTTCATGATTTAGTTCAGCTTTTCTTTTTCTAATGGCTGAAACCACTCCATGTCTTTTGTTAGATCTGTGCTTAGGCCCATCAGAGTTTTTGTTACTATTATAAAATATAACATTATAAATTATATTATCTGGTTATTTGTGGCTGTGGCATGTTAATCTAATTGATTTTTGTAGGCTACTATTTTATTCAGAATCTGTCAAATTTGCTTATTAGTTCTAGTAAGAGTCTCTTGAATTCTTTTAAAATCTCCTGAGTTTTAAACACAAATACATACATGCAGTGTGTAAATGTTGGAAATGTTGCTTTGTTTTTTCAACCTTTATGCCTTTGTTCCATGGTTTTAATACAATAGATTGTAATTCAGGTGTGATGATGAGGAAAATTCTTGCTCTTGTTCCTGACTTCAAAGGAAATTTTTTTTCTCACTACTAAGTATGCTATGTGCTATAGAATTTTGATGAATTCTTTTTATCAAGTAAAAGAAATACACTCTGTTTTGTGAAGAGTTTTTATAATGAAAGAAAGCAGAGATTTATCAGAAGATTTTTCTGCATCGAAATAATCCCAGTGTTTACTGTCATCAAATATTTAATGTAAAGAATTACTTCAATAAATTTTCTCATTTTAAGCCTTTTTTATATTCCTAAACTAAACTTGAGTATGAAGCATTATAATATTATACACACATACTCAATACACATTCATACACAAACATATATATGAATCTAATACGAACATCTATTTCATTAATGAAATGGATCATAATTTTCCTTCTGGTTCTGTTCCTGTCTGGTTTTGTTATCAAATTTACATTACCTTCATTAAAAAAAATGAGAAACATTCCTTCTTTGCTTATTTGCTTTATTTAATCACTAATGAATATATATAAAAGACAAATATGTATATATATATAAAATAAATACTTTTTTAATATGCTGCAAAATACGCAAACTATCTGTTCCTGAAATGTTTGGGCAAATGTGCCTATAAGTGACCTGAATCTTGGACAAGCAACCCCCAAATGCTTTTTTTCCCCTTTATTTGTTTTTCTTATTGTTTTTGCTATATTTTTAACTGCTGACACAATATGGTTTGTTTCTTCTTGATTTAATAGTAGTACATTTTATTTTTTTCCCAGAAATTTTTCCATTTTTTCACACTGAAGTTTTTAACTGTGTAAATAAAATTCCTTATGACTCCACCATAAAAGTGACTATATTTAAATATTTATCAGTTTATAAATTCACATTCCCACTAGATTATAGATGCTCTTAGCCCAGGCATTAGATCTGTCTCCTCTACATGTCTAGAATCTAGTATATGAGAGATACTCATGTACCATTTGTCGAGTAAGATAATGAATGAATGAATATCTACTTGAAAACTGTGGGAAGCCTTTTTTATTTACAATTCACATGCTGTTCTACACTTTTCTATTTCTATTACTTACTGTGTTGTATGACAATGCAGGAATTAAAGCTCTAATTTGAGTAGCAAATTTAGGAAGATTTTGCTACATTTCAAGAATAATTCAAACTCATGTTAAATAATCATTTTATCACTATGTAATTTTTAATATATTTAATAACAACTCAGTGCTCCAAAACTACATTTCACTGTAACATGTTCCAAAAGTTTTCTTCCTTTCATGAAAATTAAACCTTTCCAACTAAGTAACAGTTGCTAAGGGATTTGGAATGGAGATTAGCATAGATTTGGGTAGCACAAATGATCTTTTGTACATGGTTAACAGTCTACTTTTCATCTGAAAAATTAATATCTTTGTCTGTGATGCCCACTAAGCCTAGTCTGAAAATAAGCTAAATATAATCCCCCTCTCTTTAATTTCTATGAGGCCAGCACCACTTGATCTGATTACATAATGTCAAAAACTGAAGTTTACTGTCGAAATGCATCACACCTCCATGTCCTAATGCTGAGAGTCTTAGGTAATAATTCAGCTTCTATTTCTTTAAGGAGATTCTGGAAACATATTTAGGGACAGGCCGCCCAAAAGAACTTAACAGAGAAACATTTTAATTTTGTTGCTTCAAAATTTTGGAAATTATTCATATATATATATATATTAGTCTATCATTGATAGATTCCCATACTTCCTACCAGTTTCCTTCACTTTGATTCTTATCACCTTTTCCCAGAGAAGCATCTTCACTATTCTTATTCTCATTGACTTCAAGTCTACTGAAGTAGGCCCAGGCCCAGATGCAGCAGTGGACAGTCGTATCAGCCTGTTTGTGCTCCAGTCTTCCTAACAAGGGGTCTGCTTCAGACGAAATCACAGCCCACTTCTTCCTGGGACAACATTCTTAGGGTTCATTGTATATGACTGACTCTCCTCTCCTGAGAACCTCCAAGCTCTCCACAAATCCCCAAATAAACAACTTGATTTTACCAATAAGATTTTTTAAAAATTCTCAGTGTTCTGGGCTTCCCTGGTGGCTCAGTGGTAAAGAATCTGCCTGCCAATGCAGGAGATGTGGGTTTAATCCTTGGGTCAGGAAGATCCCTTGGAAAAAGAAATGGCAACCTACTCCAGTATTCTTGCCTGGGAAGTCCTGCGGACAGAAGGAGCTTGGTGGGTTACAGTCCTTCGGGTTGCAAAAGAGCACGACTTAGCAACTAAAAACAATAACAACAGTTATGTGTTAGTGAAGAATAAGAGGAGGAAAAATGTTCATGGGAATGTAAGAAGGAAAGTCATTAAATTTCAATTCCAGAAACATTATCTATATTCCCACACTCATTTTCCAGATTATGAAAACATCATTTCCATTGTTTATGATTTAATTTCTACATCTGAAAAATAGAAATGATGGTTCATATCTCTACTTTTCAGGTATAAGTGAAAATAGTCTGTATTGTGCAGAGACTAAATATGAATTCAAGCTTTTATCATTACAAATATTAAGTATACATCTCAGCTTTCAAATAACATACTAATATATAAAATATAAGACGTACCAAACTCATGCAGGATTCCCGATATTTGTTATCAGATAAAACTAAAGTCATACTTCTTGGGCAAAGGCCACCATCCAAGACCTCATGATTTATTATTGAAAGATGCAGGGAGTTGATATTTTAAGATAGTTAACATGGAACAGTCTCACTCAAGCCTTGCTATTGTTCCCAGAGATGTCCTTATTCCTTCAGAAAAAGATAAATGGTTGCAATTGTCCCTATTAAGATGGAGAATAATCAAAAGGAAAGCACTTCCTCACTAATTCCCATCTCCATAGAAACCACTCAGCTCCCAAGCCTCTTGTCTGCAGACATCAGTCCACAGTTTGCTGATATTAGGCAGTCTGAACCCAGAGCCTGCGTTCTCTCACACTATGTGATACCTTGAAGGGCAAGCTGAAAGAACAAAAAGGCTTGTGCCAAATTTTTAAAGACCCCCACTACATCAAATTTAAATCCTTCCTGTATTTTATTTTCCAGTCTCTAAGAAACTATCCCAAACACAAGTTAAAAGGGCCTCTGCAACATGTGCTTGTTATCAGAATGCCCTTAATCCTGAATATCCCTTTCTGTTATTTACACTCAAATGGTGCATTGATAAGAGTTTCCTCTCTTCTCTCTCTCTCTTTTTTTAATATGTATATTCTCAGAAGCGTGAGCAGGCTGTGGGAATTTTTACCTGCTGTGTGAATAAGTCACTTTCCTGTGGCAGTGACCAATGAGTGGTATTCATTGCCCAGGTCCTTTTGTTCCTATTCAGATTTCACGTCGGGGGATGTTATGGTAAATAGCCTAAGGCTGATTGAAAATAATTTAACTCAGTGGCTAATTGGATTTAATAATTACACTGGAGCCTTAAGTGCATTGAAGTCCATTGACCTGAAAAAACTTATCAAACTAAGAATTCTGGGGTGAGTTGGATTGATAGAATTTTAGAGATATTTAAGTCCGGATTCTAAAACCCTAGCTAATTGCAGGCATAAACTGCAGAACTTTGAAAAAAAAAAAATCAGAGACCTCAGCCCCATCCCTATTCCATATCCACTGAGTCAGAATCTACACGGGTTGAGCCCAGGAATTTGTATTTTTTTGAGATGCTAAATTATTTCCATCATCAACTAAATTTGGACTTTTTTTCCTAGCATCACTCTCTGTGCTGCCCATCTTACAGATAGTAATATTGACACACGATGTCTAGTTCAGAGATCTCAGTGCCTTCCAGATACAGATAATGAATGAAAGGATTAGGCCAGGAAAAGAGTAGAGTGTGGAGAGGACAGTGGCAACCAAGACAGCACAAAACTCAGAGAGACGATCCTACTCAGCTCTGGACAAATGTCATAGAAAATGCAAACCCCAAAGCACCTGACCGTCACCTTCTCTCTTGCTCCACTTTTTTTTGTCAAAGAGAAACTGAATATCCAGATTTTTAGGAGGAAATGCTGTAGGAAAAAAGCAAAACATAGGTTTAGACTGAATCTTTAACTACCAGTTTACCACCCTTTACAGAAAATATAAGCAACTTGCCTAACATCATGCTAAGAGGACTGTGACACAGAATAAATGAGGTTTTATGGATTCCAAGACAAAATTATGAGCTTCACGCTATTCTCCTATTTCTTTAACTTGTAAAAGTCAAAGGGAGGATGATCTTTAAATTGCCTCCCAACACAAGATTCCAGGATTTTATCCTAGTCAACATGTTGAGGTCTTTTCACAGTAATTTTGTTTTCCTCTTAAGACACTTGCTTGGCATTTAAGAAGGCATAGTTTACATGCCAGATAAAGTAAAAACTAAGGGCTCAATGAGAACATAGGACCATTCCCCTGCTTATGTCCTCGGCTTCAGAGTAACAATCAGAACCTGACTGCTCAGTGGCTTTGTTTTCATTAAACCTGAATTTTCATTAAAACTTTAACAGTGAATTTCTAAACTGTGTATTTCTAAACTATGACTTACCAGGTGGCACTAGTGGTTTAAAAAAAAAAAAAAAAGGTGCTTATCAATGCAGGAAACACAAGCAATGGGGTTTCAATCCCTGGGTGGGGAAAATTTCCTGGAGAAGGAAATGGCAACCCACTCCAATATCCTTGCCTGAAAAATTCCATGGACAGAGGAGCCTAACAGGCTATAGTCTATGGGTTCACAGAGAGTCAGACATGACTGAACCATTGAGCAGTATATTAACAGCCTTAAAAATGGACTTCAGAGTTTACCGCAAAAAGCCCAGAACTGGTGGCTCTGTGATCTTTCCTCTCCCTTCCCACCATCACTCCATCCTCATCCCTGCTACCAACAACAGAGATCAAGCCCTGAGCCTTTGGAGTGGGAGTACTCACTCCAAGACCCTAGACTACCAGAGAACTAACCCTAGGGAGTATCAAATAGTGAGAACTCACACAAAGGAAACCACTTGAATACAAGCCTCAGCATCACCCAACCACCAGTAGCACCCTGAGCAGGAAGCCTCATCTAAACAGCAAACAAAACAAAAATACAAGCCCAATCATCAGCAGACAGAATTATTACCTCACTCAGACTTGCCCATCAGGGGAAATCAAACAAACAAAAAATCAGCACAAATCTCACCCTATAAGAAGCTTAGACAAACCACTAGCCAAACTTAGGAGGGCAGAAATCAAAAGGAAGAAACAATTCAATTTCTCACGATGTACTCTGTATATAAGTTAAATAAACTGGGTGACAATATATAGCCTTTACATACTCCTTTTCCTTTTTGGAACCAATGTGTTGTTCCATGTCCAGTTCTAACTGTTGCTTCCTAGGTTGGTCATTACTTTTGTTCCAAAGAGTAAGAATCTTTTAATCTCATGGCTACCATCACCATCTGCAGTGTTTTTGGAGCCCAAGAATATCAAATGTGAATTTACCATAATTGTCTTTTAATTTTCTTTTGATTGCTATCAACTACCACAGTAATCTAAAATAAACACATAAAACAACTTCATCTATTTTTCCTTTATTAGTTACTTATTTTGATTCCACATCTTTGATTCTGAAGAATTATATTCTTAATTTACTTCCACAGAGCAAATGTAAGTTAGGAAATGACCCATAAAGATAAAACAATGATAGCAACAATATGATAATAAGCAAACAAACAAACAAAAACAAAGTAAAATTGATTTTACTTTTAAGTTTATGGAGCACTTAACCATGAGAACATTCTATCAACATTGTGATTAAAGAACAATATTTCAGCTGTGTAAGCTTTTGCCTCTATATCTTTTATGTGGGATGTTTTAACTTTTAAAATATGGAACTGTAAACAAATATATTTTACAGTATAGGATTCTTCAAAAAAAAAGAGGTGGTTGTCCTTTAGGTTGCATGGAATGCTTGCAGGGAAAGTCAAAATAATAACACAGTAAAGATTTTCCCATTGAAGTGAGACTACAAGTGGGTATTTATACTAGGAAACTCTAAAGAATATATGCAAAGTACAATCATTTAAAAACACTATTCTTTCACACGTGTTTTGTATTTTTACCTTGTGCTTGTGCATTGCTTTTATTTAAAATTCAAAATGTTTTATTTTAAGTAGTTAGCATTTGTGGTCTGAAGTAGTTATTACAGCCAGCTTTATGTATGAGAAAGGCCAGTTTTGTGGATCATACTGTATTTGAAGTATTGTAAAAAATTGTTCCAAACACAGAAATCTTCCTAACTCTGTCATTATACATACACCAGTAGCAAAATTCTTTTAAAAGTCTGTTTCATGAACTGTAGGGGAGAGGTTGTTTTGCTTGTCTGTTAACCTGTGTCATTTAAAATTTCTTTGCATGGAAACTGCAATATGACGTTAATCTTTAAGCACCAAAAAGTTATGCTCTTTTAGCTTTTTTCATCTGTAAAACAGGGATAATAATTACTTCTTTCTCTATAAAATTGTTTTAAAATCAGTTTACTTTCTAGAGAGATGCCTGGCATAAAATGTGTTCAATACATGTTAGTATTGACTTTTCAAATATACTATTTATTAAAACCTTGATATTTCAGGAGTATTTAAGTAAGCCAAGACAATAATCTTATTAGTAGGTAACATTACTGTTCATATTTTACATAATTATAGGAAATGGCAACCCACTCCAGTGTTCTTGCCTGGAGAATCCCATGGACAGAGGAGCCTAGTAGGCTACAGTCCATGGGGTCGCAAAGAGTCGGACACGACTGAGCGACTTCACCTCACCTCACCTCACCTCACCTTATCTCATATGTAATTTACATATAATTCACAGATCTAGAGAGATAAACTAAGATTTATAAGCTCAATTGCCTACGGAGTTGTTAAATGGTGTAATCATTCTGCTAATTGTCTTTTAGTTAGTCTTCAACGTCCATGCATACTTCATCTCAAACTATCCATAATTTTCCCATACAAGTACAAAGATTTTATAGAAGAATTCAGGAAGCTCAGAGAAAAATTACTTTGAAGTAACTGAAAGGACTTGTAATATGGGGATTGAGAAAATTTCACTGAATTTGTTAAATGAAAAGTATTTATAATCACTAATGCAAATTTTTAGTAGAATACTTGAACAGAAGTCAAATGTTTAGGAGTATCCAAAAAAAATATTATGTGTTCAGTGAGCAGAAATAATGGGTATGCAATACACTTTGCTATTTCCCATTCTTCAGAGCACTTACTCTGGATTAGGAATAAGTTGTTTGTCAAACATGCGTGCACACACACACACACACACACACACACACAAAGAAAAAACAATTAGGCTGTATTTAAATTTATAGAGGATATAGGCATAGAAGTAAAAAAAGTAAAGTGAAGTGAAGTGGCTTAGTCGTGTCCAATTCTTTGCAACCCCATGGACTATATAGCCCACCAGGCTCTTCCATCCTTGGAATTTTCTAGGCAAGAGTACTGGAGTGGGTTGCCATTTCCTTCTCCAGAGGCATACAAACATGAGAAAATATATAACATCAACTATTTTATTGATAAAGTTTTCTAGTAGCTCTTTATTCAAAAGAAATTATTTTGTCTATATTTTTGCACTTAAAAAAACCACACACAGAGCAAGTCTAGATATGAATATTGGCTTTGCTATATCTCAGCTTAGAAAGCAGATATACAAACACTTTTATTTTGAGATCAAGGATTTAAAACACTAAAACTACTGAGAAATCCTAAGGGAAATCAAGCCTGAACACTCATTGGAAGGATTGATGGTGAACCTGAAGATCCAATACTTTGGCCACCTAATACAAAGAGCCAACTTGTTGGAAAAGATCCTGATGCTGGGATAGATTGAGGGCAGGTGGTGAAGGGGGAAACAGGGTGAGCTGGTTGAATGGTGACTCAATAAACAGGAGTTTGATCAAACTCCAGGAGATAGTAAGACAGGGAAGCCTGGTGTGCTGCAGTTCACAGGGTCACAAAGTGTCAGACAAGACTGGGTGACTGAATATCAACTAAGAAATAATTTTAAACTCCCAAGTTTTAAATTTTGCTACTAAATATGTTTTATTTTATTATTATTTATTATTATTATTTTACTTTACAATATTGTATTGATTTTGCCATGCATCAACATAAATTGGAAAGTCCAGGTTAAATTTTAATTAATATCCTTTATCCCTTTAAACTGCAGAAGGCAATGGCACCCCACTCCAGTACTCTTGCCTGGAAACTCCCATGGAAGGAGGAGCCTGGTATGCTGCAGTACATGGGGTTGCTGAGAGTTGGACACAACTCAGTGACTTCACTTTCACTTTTCACTTTCATGCATTGGAGAAGAAAATGGCAACTCACTGCAATGTTCTTGCCTGGAGAATCCCAGGGATGGCGGAGCCTGGTGGATTGCTGTCTGTGGGGTCGCACAGAGTCAGACACGACTGAAGCGACTTAGCAGCAGCAGCAGCATCTCTTTAAAAGATACTTCAGTTGTTTCTAAGTTTGCTTCTAAGTTAGGTTTAATACAACTTGATTTTATTTTAGTTTTTTGTTGTTGATTTTAACAGTCTGACTTGATAAGAGCTTAAGGAAAAATAGTTATTGTGCAGCATATATTACCCTGAGTGCGAAGTACATTTGCATACATTAATGTTCAACTGTGTAATTAAATATGCTAACATAGTAATTACCTGTTCTAATTATGACACATAATTAGTATAAGTGCATATAATTATGTAGTTACATGAAACATCCATGTGATAAAAAAAAATCTTACAGTATTATTGAAGATGAAAGTGGAGAATTAAATAATAAAGTGAATTAAATTTAGAGAAAATACCCATGGCTCTCATAATATGCTCTGTATTTCTCTTCCTTATT
>SJYC01006563.1:0-11611 GCA_006408675.1 Madoqua kirkii
CTCTACATTTTGTCTTCCAGTATTTCAAAGTGCAGATCTCACCCTTGAAATATGTTAACCATGTCCTCCTCAAACAAAATATGTTGCATAAGGTGTAGGATTCAGAAAGAGCCTTCAGTTCAGTTCAGTCGCTCAGTCGTGTCCGACTCTTTGCAACCCCATGAATCGCAGCATGCCAGGCCTCCCTGTCCATCACCATCTACCTTAGTTCACTCAGACTCACATCCATTGAGTCCATGATGCAAGTTCGTGATCCAACCATCTCATCCTCCGTCATCCCCTTCTCCTGCCCCTAATCCCTTCCAGCATCAGAGTCTTTTCCAATGAGTCAACTCTTCGCATGAGGTGACCAAACTACTGGAGTTTCAGCTTTAGCATCATTCCTTCCAAAGTAATCCCAGTGTTGATCTCCTTCAGAATGGACTGGTTGAATCTCCTTGCAGTCCAAGGGACTCTCAAGAGTCTTCTCCAGCACCACAGTTCAAAACCATCAATTCTTTGGCGCTCAGCCATCTTCACAGTCCAACTCTCACATCCATACATGACCACAGGAAAAACCATAGCCTTGACTAGACGGACCTTAGTCAGCAAAGTAATGTCTCTGCTTTTGAATATGCAGTAGAAGTTGGTCATAACTTTTGTTCCAAGGAGTAAGTGTCTTTTAATTTCATGGCTACAGTCACCATCTGCAGTGATTTTGGAGCCCCCCAAAACAAAGTCTGACACTGTTGCCACTGTTTCTCCATCTATTTCCCATGAAATGATGGGACTGGATGTCATGATCTTCATTGTCTGAATGTTGAGCTTTAAGCCAACATTTTGCTCTCTTCTTTCACTTTCATCAAGAGGCTTTTTAGCTCCTCTTCACTTTCTGCCATAAGGGTGGTGTCATCTGCATATCTGAGGTTACTGATATTTTTCCTGGCAATCTTGATTCCAGCTTGTGTTTCTTCCAGTCCAACATTTCTCATGATGTACTCTGCATATAAGTTAAATAAGCAGGGTGACAATATACAGCCTTGATGTACTACTTTTCCTATTTGAAACTAGTCTGTTGTTCCATGTCCAGTATGCAAAAGCAGCAATAATATCCTGCGGCTATTAGAACTTGGCAAATTTGTGGAGTTAATGTTGTCAGCATTCTTCTGACATACTGCTGTTGGTTCACAGCACTCGTTTACCCAAAGCAGTTCATCATCTGTCAGTTTTGTGAAATAGTAATCATGCTAGAGTTTATGATCATGGAAAGTACTTTTGCTAATTTTGTAGTTATTAAATTAAGAACAGGTAGTCAGCTAGTATAATTCATAGTATATCACAAATATTTAAACCACTTATTCCATCTTCAAACATGACTCAAACAGTGAAAAACATCGAACTTAGAGCAGTGAATATTACCAATGCATCTGTTTGTTCTAATCAAAGAATCTTGACTTTTTCTTATTCAAACTTCCTAATCATGTTATTCAGAAATCATAAGTATCTAATAATCTTTTAAAAAAATCAACAAATAATATATCCAACAGCAATCTAAGCAGCTATAAGCACTTTGTATATTAACTCATCTGAAAATAACAAGAACATCCTAGATTCTATTTTTATCATCTACATTGTACAGAAGAAACAGAGGAAATGAGAGATGAATTGATTCAAAGCCACATTAACAAGTGAATGCGGTAGAATTATAACTTGGTATAAGATATGAAATCTACACTATCAGAAGGTAGGTTTCTTGTGCTTAATCATCATTCCACTTAGTCACTGAACACTATTTCCAGAACTATACATTATACATAAAAGTTTTTTCAAGTAAGGCAAATCTTTTTTATTTCTGGATTATACTAATTTTTATTTTACATATTTTAGTTCAAGCCCACCTGCAGAGGTACTGTGACTTACTTTTGTGTGCATAGGGAGTTAGATTTTGCCTTTTGTAATTGCTCATTAGAAGCAGATGAGGAGAAAGGGGTGACAGAGGATGAGATGGTTGGATGGCATCACCAACTCGATGGACATGAGTTTGAGCAAGTTCTGGGAGTTGATGACAGACAGGGAACCTGGTGTGCCTACAGTCCATGGGGTCGCAAAGAGTCAGACATGACTGAGCGACTGAACTGAACTGACTGAATTAATCACCCAGTAATAAGAGATAAACACACATGTCAGTGTCCTCTGTCAATAGTTTATCTTTAACCCATAAATCATAATTTGTCTAGGCTTCTGTGATAAGGATTCAATGAAATCATGGCAATTTTTTTTAAGATTTTATAAAATAGCCACAGCCACACCCTACTTTTTGAGAAACTTAATTCAGTTTTGCACAAAAAGGAAAATCTATTACTTGTTAAAGAACACTCGTTACTTATTTTGAATAGTGTTTTGGTGTCTGGTGCTTTTAAAATTTTTCCTTAGAAAGCAAGTTTATGTAAAGTAAGTCTCATCTGCAAATAGATGTTGGACTTCCCCTGTGGCTCAGCTGTAAAGAATCTGCCTGCAATGCAGGAGCCATGGGAGATGCAGGCTTGATCCCCGGGCCAGGGAGATCCCCTGGAAGAGTGCATGGCAACACACCCTAGTGTTCTTGCCTGGAGAATCCCAGGGACACAGGAGTCTGGTGGGCTACAGTCCATGGAGTCGCAAAGAGTCAGACACCACTGAAGTGACTTAGCACACACACAAATAGATGTTACTAATTAGAAGAGATTCTTGGCACTCAAAATACATACATTCTGAAATAGAACACTGAACATAATGCAGAAGGAGATTCATATTTCTTTAGACATTTTCATTCCATCACTAACTTTTCAGTTCTATCACTAACTTTTCTTTGAGGGTTATGATGAAAGGTATGAGTTAATATAGAAATGCTTTATTACAGAAAATGGAAAGTATGCAAAAGTTACAAAGCAAAGAATACTAATACCAGACAAGAACATGGGATACCTGTATTGCTGTAGCCATGCATTCCGGGAAACAAAGTCACTCAGAAGGACAATGCAGAGAATGGAGTGCAGTTTATTACACTGGTGGACCCAAGGCAGAGTCTCCTCTTAGCCAAGGACCCTGATCACTTTTTGTTAAAACCTTATATACCCTAAGTGTACATGCTCAAATCCACCTCCCCAGATTCTCTGAAACTAGTCTGAACAAAGGAAAAGAAAGATACAATCAAAGTTAACCTGTGATTCATTTGCCTTAAACCCATGCCTTAAGCCTAGGTAGTTAACAGTGGACAATTATCTATAGGCTCGTGCTCATACCCCAATAAGCATAATAGAATTTATAATTCTATTTGGTTACACAGATAAGTAGAGTATTATTTTAGGTGATGGAGAGTCTAGGTACAATTCTTGGGGCTCTTCCATCTGGGGGTCGGTGGTCTGGTTTTCTAGTTGGTATGTCATTTCCATAGATACTGGGCATATTGCTCAAAATCCACAGTCCGGCCCAAGATGAAGTCCTGCTTTCAAGTTGCAGTCTGTTCTGTCTGTTTCTTCCTTCAGTATATGTCAACAGTGACTGAGAACAAAAGCTGTTCAAAAATTTGGTCTTAATTTCTCATGTTTGTGAAATTCTTTACCAGCTGTGCTGTTAGGGAAGTCCCTGTGAGAGAATAAAGACTGACAATTTTACACTAATATTTCCCCCAAAGCTTTGCCAAGCTTTTGATGGCATTTATAGTTAGGTTGTTGGGAGGGGGGGGTATTATATTGTCCAGTGGACTTTCTCCAGTAACTTAGGAGGAAACAATTATTTTCTGCTGTCACTGTAAATCCTTGTTTTCTTAAATTCATAAAATTTTTATTAGATTCCTCTGAATTTACAATGTAGTCATCATTTGTTGTTGCTGTTTAGTTGCTAAGTTGTGTCTGACTCTTTTATGACCCCCTGAAATTAAAAGACACTTACTCCTTGGAAGAAATTTTATGACCAATCTAGATAGCATATTCAAAAGCAGAGACATTACTTTACCGACTTAGGTCCATCTAATCAAGGCTATGGTTTTTCCAGTGGGCATGTATGGATGTGAGAGTTACACTGTGAAGAAGGGTGAGCACCAAAGAATTGATGCTTTTGAACTGTGGTGTTGGAGAAGACTCTTGAGAGTCCCTTGGACTGCAAGGAAATCCAACCAGTCCGTTCTGAAGATCAGCCCTGGGATTTCTTTGGAAGGAATGATGCTAAACCTGAAACTTCAGTACTTTGGCCACCTCATGTGACTCATTGGAAAAGACTTTAATGCTGGGAGGGGTTGGGGGCCGGAGGAGAAGAGGACGACAGAAGATGAGATGGCTGGATGGCGTCACTGACTTGATGGACGTGAGTCTGAGAGAACTCTGGGAGTTGGTGATGGACAGGGAGGCCTGGTGTGCTGCAATTCATGGTGTCGCAAAGAGGTGGACATGACTGAGCGACTGAACTGAGCTGAATTGAACTGGACTGTAGCCCATCAAGCTCCTCTGTCGATCTGATTTTCCAAGCAGAATACTGGAGTGAGTGAGTTGCCATTTCCTCCTCCAGGGAATCTTCCCAACTCAAGGATCAAACCTACATCCCCTGGACTGCAAGTAGATTATTTACCACTAAACCACCTGAGAAGTCCTCTAACCATCATAGCAGAACATAAGTGTTTTTAGTATTTCAGTGCCTAATGCGGATGACAGTATACCCAGAAATATTTTTGCTATATTATTAAGAGTTTTCTTGATATTTTTTAAATCAGTGAAAGGTAATATACATATATACTACTTATTTCAATCCCTAATTGTTATATCATTCCTATCATTTTTATTTGATTGGGATAATTTAAAATTTAACTTTCTTGAATTTTTTTTATACATGTTTAAAACTTGACTTGGAGTAAAAGATTTATCACATATTAGCTAAGACAAAAATATGCCCTACTACTTTCTCCTGATGCTCTCATAAAATCATGATGAGCAAGCAAGCTAGGTTGCTTCAGTCCTGTCCAACTCCGTGACCCCATGGACTGTAGCCCTCCAAGCTTGTCTGTCCATAGGATTCTCCAGGCGAGATCCTGCACTGGGCTGCCATGCCCTCCTTCAGGAGATCTTCCAGATCCAAGGATTAAATCCATGTGTCTTATATCTCCTGCACTGGCAGTCAGTATTTTACCACTAGCACCACCATGTTACAAATATACAAGCAAATTACTTGAAGTGAATTTGCATGCTCATTGTAACAAGCAGAATAGTTGTGGGAGTTGTGGGATTGATGCCAAGTGGAACAGCAACCTGTAGGAGACATCATGGTTCTATTCATGACCCAACATTTTAACAAGACTGGTATATTTTTCCTATTATTCTCTTCTGCCATCCACAGCATGTGTGTCTCTTCCTCATGCTGGTTCTCCTGATGATTGCAAGAAAACTATAGTAGTTTCAGAGCACAAATCCAAGTGAGAGGGTTTAGAACAAAATTTTTCTACCTTTTTTAAAATTAAAGAATCTATTTCTCAGAATTCTTATCAAAAATTCCTTAATATCTCATTGGCCTAACTGCCAAGCATGATTTCAGCTTATCTCGTTGCTGTGGACTGCTTGTGTCTTCAGCCATACTCATATATTGAAATACTAATCCTTACTATATGATGTTATTTGTAGATAGGGCTTTCAGGAGGTCATTATGATGCAGCCTTTATGATGAGATTAGTGCCCTTAGACACAGGAGATGCAAGTTTGATACCTGAGTTAAGAAGATCCCTTGGAGGAGGAAATGGTAACCCACTCCAGTATTATCGTTTGGAGAATCCCATGACAGAGGAACCTGGTGGTCTATAGTCCTTACATGGGTCTCAAAGAGTCAGACACTACTGAGAATGCAGGCATGTAAGAAGAGATACAGGTAGCTCAGTGGTTAAGACTCTGTCCTCCTAATGCAGTGGGCTTGGGTTTGATCCCTGGTCAGGAAACTAGATTTCACGTATGGCTCTCAGTTAAGAGTTTGTGTTTAACAACTAAGAGTTCATTCAATGCTACAACTAAAAATCCTGCATGTTGCAAAGGAGACCAATGATCTTTGTGCTATAATTAAAACCAATGTCAGTCAAATAAATAAATTACATATATATATATACACACATATATGTATTTGTGTATATATATAAATAAAATAATATTTCAATTATTTTATTAAATACATGTTATATATTTAATAAACTTATTTATTTATAAATAATATATATTAAAAGATACAAGAGAACTGATTTCTCACTCTGCTTTCTGCCATGTGAGGAAACATTAAAAAGGTGACTGTAAGTCAGCAAGAGAACTCTTACCAGATTGAATCCGAAAGCACTTTGATCTTGGACTTCTTGTCTTTAAGAACTATAAGAAATAAATGTTTGCTATTTAAGTAACCTAGTCATCATATTTTTGTAATAGAAATTTGAATTAAGACAGTCGTGCACTCTTTGATACTTGGGATTATAACTGCAAGCAATGGCTCTGCACAAAAGTGCAGATTAATAAAACCATGGATCTCTTAAAAAGGGAATCATCTCAAGAATGGAATTTATGCACAGCTGAGCAGAAAAGGAGAATAAGCCTGGTTTTAAAAATTCTATAAACCTCCAAACCAATCCTTGACTGTTCATCAAAGAATTATGTTGTATGTCAGAGTAAGTTACTGACTGTTTAAATGTCATAATTACTCATAGTCCTAATTAATGCATAACTGATATGATAACATGAGAAATTTACAAGCATATCTTATTTTATTGAACTTTGCAGATAATGTAGTTTTTACAAATTGCATTAAACGAGTTTATCAATACTATTTTCCCAACAGGTTTTGCTCACTTTGTGTCTCTGTGTCATATTTTGATAATTCTTGCCATATTTCAAATGTTTTCATTACTATTGTATTTGTTATGGTGATCTTCAATCAGTGATGTTTAATGTTATTATTGCAAATATATTATAATTCACTGAAGTTTCAGATAATACCTAGCATTTTAAACAATAAAGAAATTTTAAATTAAGATGTATTCATTGTTTAGACAAAATGCTACTGTATGTTTAATAGGTTACAGTATAGTGCAAATGTAACTTTTATATGCTTGGAAACCAGAAAGTTCATGTGACTCAATTTATTGCAATTTTGCTATATTGTGGTGGTCTGGAACCAAACCTACAATATCTCATAGATGTGCCTGTATAAATGCCTATGTAAGTATTGTGTTACTTAACCTAAAAGATCACATAGATTTTATAATAAAGTTTTGTTAAAAAAATATAGTATTTAACAATCTTAAATCATTATCAGAATGGAAATGTTTGAAAATGTAGAATGCTTTGTATTTTTGATTAATAACACTTTTCACTGTTATAGAGTTGGGAATTTTTAGTTTTAATAACTACTAAAATGGATATTAATTAATATTTCCTCTGGAGAAATGTAGTTCAAAAATATACTGAACCATTTCATCATACATATTTATGACTTACTTAAATGCAATTAAATTTTCTGTTTCTCCTGCAGCCAATGATTGATATTTCAGATAAGTTTATCAAGTCATTTTTCAATATGTAAAACTCCTTATATAAAACCTCAAACCAAATAATTGAATAAACCAAAATTATTCCCTGTGCTTCCCTTCAGTACAACATACTTCACTATACTGAGTACCAAAAAATGAATCCTTATCATAGTTAATACCTTAAAGAGCCATTTTTTTGTCATTTCAACTTAATTATCATTGCTTTCTCTTATTTTGGTGAAAGAGAAACTGGTTAATGGAATGTGATGAAACTTAAATTTTGTTATTTTAATTATTTCCAAACGAATTCAAATTTAAAACTTCCCAAATATATTCAGATTGTATTAATAATATTGGCTTCAATCTTTTAAAAATCATGACTAATATTTTTGTACTAAACATATAGTAACATTTTTAGTGAGGATACCATCACTGTCAATGTTCTGTTTGCTTAAAACATCATTTTCTATGAAAATGTCCTGAGTATATGAAGAATAGTGTGTCACTGGAAATCCACTATCCTGATGTGTAGCAGTGAATGAATGTATGCTATTAACATTAGAAGGGACTTTGAAAAAAAAATGAGACATAATTAATAATTCATATTGACCTATTACCTGTAGTGATTTAATGTGAAGTGGGAGGTTTATAAACCTCTCAAGTCTTGTAAGGGCTAAGTCATCTTGTTTCATATTCCCTAAGGCCTAAAATTTATGGCTCTTGCAATTAACTGCTTAATAGGTAAAGAGTAACACATCAGATTCAAAATAAAAATTCATTACAAAATATTCACTGAAAACCTGTTAATCAGATGCAAAGATGTAAAAATACCAGTAAGAAAGTGCTTTGCCTAGCATTTTTGTAAAATAACTAAACAGTGAAATAATGTAGCAATGTGGGTTAAATTCCATGAATTATGCTTCTGATAAATACATCTTTGAAGAATGAGTAATTTTTTGGTACTAAAATGTACGTCCTTGAGTTTCAGGAAATCAAAGACTCCCGAGAACAATCTTATTTAGTTCTCACCTTGAAGATATATTTCAAAACTTAATGAATTTGACCTTAATTTTAATGATTGCACAGGATTACAGATGAAGGAAATAAAGTCGAGTGCTCACTCAGCATAGAAAATATAGTACTATAACATCCATAAAGGTAAAATCATCAAATATTATACATCAGAGCAAGACTGAATCAGCCTACAAAGCAGAAATAAGCAGTAATTAAACTTTCCTGTTGTAAGTCAAACACTGGGTAAGAAAAGTGAAAAAGAAATCTTATTGAAAATGAAGATCTATAAGTCTGCTGTGGATTCATGACAGTTTTTAAGACTTCCTTGGTGGCTCAGACGGTAAAGCATCTGCCTACAATGTGAGAGACCCGGCTTCAATCCCTAGGTCGGGAAGATCTCCTGGAGAAGGAAATGGCAACCCACTCCAATATTCTTGTCTGGAAAATTCCATGGACAGAAAAGCCTGGTAGGTTACAGTCCATGGGGTCGCACAGAGTCGGACACGACCGAGCAAATTCACATTGAAAATACATGGATAATTTAATTTAGTCTCCAATTTACACTGATGTTATACAATTAGTAAAAAGGTTGTGGAATATATTTCAGGAGGAAAGCAACTTCACATTGACCTTAAACAATTATTTCAATAATGTTCCAAGGGACTTTATAAGCCAAAATTCTCAATTAAAAATCAAGCAACAAGGAAAAAACAAACAAAGTGAGTTTGAAGAGAGAACATTAGAAATGAAAATGTGAAGAATTCAGATATGAGACATATTTTCTTTCCTGGTAGCTCAGTTGTTTAAAAATTAGTCCATAATGAGAGACCTCGATTTGAACCCTGGGTCAGAAAGACCTGCTGGGGAAGGGATAAGTTACTCACTCCAGTTTTCTTCAGCTTCCCCAGTGGCTCGGCTGCTAAAGAATCTGCCCTGTTATGTGAGAGACCTGGGTTTGGTCCTTGGGTTGAGAAGATCCCCTGGAGAAGGAAAAGGCTACCCACTGCAATATTTTGGCCTGGGGAATTCCATGGACTGTATAGTCCATGAGGTTGTAAAGAGTCAGATGTTACTTTCACTTTTGTTACAGTTAAATGATTTTATTTTATTTTTATTTTTAAATATAAATTTATTTATTTTAATTGGAGGTTAATTACTTTAAAATATTGTATTGATTTTGCCATACATCAACATGAATCTGCCACAGGTGTACACGTGTTCCCCATCCTGGACCCCCCTCCCTCCTCCCTCCCTGTACCATCCCTCTGTGTCGTCCCAGAGCACCAGCCCCAAGTATCCAGTATCATGCATCGAACCTGGACTGGTGATTCGTTTCATATATGGTATTATACATGTTTCAATGTCATTCTCCCAAATCATCCCACCCTCTCCCTCTTCCACAAAGTCCAAAAGAAAGGATTTTAAATAGAAAATAATTTGGAAAATGTAATGAATCACTTGGAAAATCTATGAGAACAATTGTTAAAATATGTAACTTGGAAAAGAGCTCAAAAGACCATATGTGTGTGTGTGAAAAATATATAGCAACAAAGTTAAAGATTTAGAGAACTGGATAAATAGCATATTAGATGCTACTGAAGAGGACGATCAGTTACAAGAATTTAAACTGAATTATTCAAATTGTCATTAAGGAAATAAAATCACTTAAAATATGAAAGAGACAAAGCGATGTACATGATAATCACAACATTTATCTGATCAGAGTTCCTGAAGGACCTTGACAATGGCAAATTAAACAATGTTCACAGAAGAGATGTTAAAAACCTTTTCAGAAATGTTAAGTAAAACCCCTATGAATTTCAGATTCAGAAAATCCAATGAATCTCAAGATGGATAATAAAATAAACACACACCACAATAAATGGTAAAACTTGACCAAACTCAAAGAAAAGATCTGGGGTAAGTGGACATTGGGGAAGACTGAGCACTGTGAAATCTGTTAAATTAGATGAATGCCAACAATGAGCTGAACAAAATGTGCCTTTGGATCCTGCAGCTGGACATGTCTATTATTTGCTGTTTAGTTGCTCAGTGACATATGACTCTTCTGTGACCCCATAGACTGTAGCCTGCCAGGCTCCTCTGCTTTGGACTTCTCCAGGTAAGAATACTGAAGTGGATTGCCATTTCCTTCTCCAGAGGATCTTCCACACTCAGGCATCAAACCCATTTCTCCTGCTTTGGCAGGCAGATTCTTTATCACTGAGCCACCAGGAATATCATTCTGCATAATATTCTTGCATCCAGAGGATTTCTTATATTTCTTAAATATCATCTCAGTGTTAAAAAGAGAAATTTCATTGCCATTGCTGCTGCTAAGTACAAACACAATATGGGTACTACCACGCAGGTATATTCATGACTTATCATTTAAAAGAGAGAAATATGTAGAGAAAACATCCTGAATATTTCATTTTATTTTATTCTTTGCTGAAGGGACAGTGGAAGCTTTTGCTGTAGTGGCAGAAATTGATGTTTTTCTAGGACCTGAATGCACAGAACTGTTCAAGCTGCTATGTCAGTTTCCCCATTGCAGTTTGGGCTTTGTTCTGAGATCCAAGCCAGATTCTACTTCTGAGTCTTTAAACAAGAAAATACTATCTAGTAAATAAAATTTATGGTTAAACTTGCAAGAATAGGTTTCAGTGTTTACTCATAAAAATACCACTTATTATAGAAAATGACATTCCCTGTGATTTCAGATTTCAGACGCTAAGGAAATGAGAACCGAGATATGTGAGCTGGCTTCTGTTAATTTAAAGAGCATCAGCTATCCCTCTACTACTGGTGTATGGGACTCTAGCAACCTATAGCATAAACTGACAGCATGACTGAAGACAACTCCATTTGAGCATCTATTTTTTTTTTTTTTGAAGTTGCTCAGTTGTGTCCAACTCTTAGCGACCCCGTGGACTGTAACATACTAGGCTTCTTCATCCATGGGATTCTCCAGGCAAGAATACTGGAGTGGATTGCCATTTTCTTCTCCAAGGGACCTTCCCGACCCAGGGATCGAACCCAGGTCTCCCACATTGGAGTCAGACACTTTAACCTCTGAGCCACCAGGGAAGCTGG
>SJYC01006564.1:0-13498 GCA_006408675.1 Madoqua kirkii
CTGGAACTCCCTTGCTCTTTCTATGATCCAGCGCACATTGGTAATTTGATCTCTGGTTCCTCTGCCTTTTCTAAAACCAGCTTGAACATCAAGGAGTTCACGGTTCACGTATTGCTGAAGCCTGGATTGGAGAGTTTTGAGCATTACTTTACTAGCGTGTGAGATGAGTGCAATTGTGTGGTAGTCTGAGCATTCTTTGGCATTGCCTTTCTTTCAGATTGGAATGAAAACTAACCTCTTCCAGTCCTGTGGCCACTGTTGATTTTTCCAAATTTGCTGGCATATTGAGTGTAGCACTTTCACAGCATCATCTTTCAGAATTTGAAATAGCTCAACTGGAATGCCATCACCTCCACTAGCTTTGTTTGTAGTGATGCTTTCTAAGGCCCACTTGACTTCACATTCCAGGATGTCTAGCTCTAGATGAGTGATCACAGCATCGTGATTATCCGGGTTGTTAAGGTCTTTTTTGTACAGCTCTTCTGTGTATTCTTGCCACCTCTTCTTAATATCTTCTGCTTCTATTAGGTCCATACCATTTCTATCCTTTATCAAGCCCATATTTGTATGTTCCCTTCATGAAGAATAGGATTCAGAAGAATGAAAAGGCTTCTAGCTGTTCATAATTAACCCTAAACTGAGCAAACTTCTTTTGCCATAAACATTTCCCTCACAAACAGGTCTCATATAAGAATCCTTCCTATGAGCTGCAGCCTACATGCTCATCCTGGGACATTCTTTGTAAAGATCCTTGGATAAATGTCAATGGTCGTTTTATAGATTATTTTCTGGGCACAACTGTAGAAGGCTTGGTGCTTTCTCATGCTTCTCTCAAACACCTTAGCATTCTTTCCAGCCTACTCAACCGAAGAAAGGAAAGAAAAAGTCAGAATCACAAGGCCTAACTCCTTCATCCCGGGGACTTGCCTGAGAGATGAGGAGAGGGAGTTGGGGCCATGCTTCCATTTTGTAAGTAATGCCTAACACAGCTCCCGACAGCTAAGGCCTTCTGTAACATGCTCCTCGTGAAACTACAACTTGCTAATAATACCAGTAATCCATGCAGTGGATTGTATACCTTTCAGTGCTTCAGGATCAGACAAAATGTGACCTTAATGTTTCGTCATTTCTACTTCAATCTCTATTTTTTGGGTGTCCTTGCTTCATTGGTTATTTCCTTTCTCTTTCTTAAAAATTGAACGCAAAACTGTAAACTCACTAATCAACCAAGTTAATAAGGCTTTTTACTACTTTATGGAGTGTTTCTATGCAAGGGGTTGACCCAAATAATTGTGCACTGTTTAAGAATCTATGAGTAGGGTGGTAGTGAATAAAAGAGTGGATAAGGTGGAGCCATTGGCATTCACAATATCTGTCTACCAAGGAGGAATTTATATGCATAGCTGGCATCACTGACTCGATGGACGTGAGTCTGAGTAAACTCCAGAAGTTAGTGATGGACAGGGAGGTCTGGCATGCTGTGATTCATGGGATCACAAAGAGTCGGACATGACTGAGGAACTGAACTGAACTGATAGCACAAAAATGACCTATAGAAAATGGCACATGTCACGGAATATATATAAGTATGGACATTATATCATCTTTGGATTCAAATCCAGCCTTAATTTCTGTCTCTTTTTATGGTAACTGATTTTCTAAATTCTCAATTGTACGTTACTCAGTTTAATTTCCCCATCTGGTTGTTTTCCTAATTGTTGAATTTTGATTAATTTTAATTAACTTTTTTGAAATTAATTTTGCCACTCTTTTCTCTGTTTGTGCTGGTGTCTGGTGAGGCTGCAGATATAAAATATCTCCTAATATATGTGGAACTTGGAGACAAGTTGTTTCATTTATATAATGTGCTCTCCCTTTTTAGACCCTACGTGCTTGAGTGCTGTAGACCAGCAGTTCCCAAACTTTTTGGCACCAGAGGTGAATTTCATGATGTTTCCTAACTGTGGTGTTGGAGAAGACTCTTGAGAGTTCCTTGGACTGCAAGGTGATCCAACCAGTCAATCTTAAAGGAAATCAGTCCTGAATATTCATTGGAAGAACTGATGCTGAAGCTGAAGCTGCAATACTTTGACCATCTGATGCCAAGAGCTAACTCACTGGGAAAAAGCCTGATGCAGGGAATGATTGAAGGCAGGAGGAGAAGGGGACGACAGAGGATGAGATGTTTAGATGTATCACAGACTAAGTGGACATGAGTTTGAGCAGTCTCTGGGAGATGGTGAAGGACAGGGAAGCCTGGCATGCTGCAGTCCATGGAATTACAAAGAGTTGGACATTACTGAGTAATTGAACAACAACAATACATTTCATGGAAGACAATTTTTCCTTGAACTGAGATACAAGTGTGGGGATAATTTTAGGATGACTGAAATGCAATAAGATTCTTTTTCCTATGAGAATCTAATGCCGCCACTGATGGGACAGGAGGCAGAGCTCAGATGGTAATGGAGAGTGGCTGTAATACATATGAAGCTTCACTCTCTTGCCAGGCACTCATCTCCTGCTGTCAGTCCTGTGGAAGTTGGGGACCCCTGCTATACACCATTCAGGTTCTCAATATCCTGTGCATGCTAAGTCACTTCAATTGTGTCCAATTCTTTGCAATCTTATGGACTGTAGCTCATGAGGTTCCTCTGTCCATGGAATAATCCAAGCTAAAATCCTGGAGTGGGTTGCCATGCCCTCCTCCAGGGGTCTTCCCAACCAGGTACCAAACCTGTGGCTCCTGACTTGCAGGAGGGTTTTTTCACTCCAGAGCCACCAGGGAGACCCTGGAGCAAGGTTAGTTTATCTTGGCACACTGGAAAGAAGTAAATGTTATTATAGCTAGTTGTGCTTGCTGCTAAGTCACTTCAGTCGTGTACGACTCTGTGTGACCCCAGAGATGGCAGCCTACCAGGCTCCCCTATCCCTGGGATTCTCCAGGCAAGAACACTGGAGTGGGTTGCCATTTCCTTCTCCAATGCATGAAAGTGAAAAGTGAAAGTGAAGTCGCTCAGCCGTGTATGACTGTTTGCGATCCCATGGACTGCAGCCTACCAGGCTCCTCCACCCATGGGATTTTCCAAGCAAGAGTATTGGAGTGGGGTGCCATTGCCTTCTCTTAAGTTGTGCTTACTATAATACATAAAGGAAATCTGTTCTGAGAGCAGCCTGGAAAGAAAGAAAAAGGATGCTTTTACTGCTTCTCCAAACGAATATATTTAAGCATTCTTTTAAGTTTTATATACTTCATGCCACTGGATAAACAAAGTTATAGTATCAAGACTAATGGTTGCTGACTTTGTTCTAATCTTTGTTTATGTCTGTTTCTACAAAGTTTTTGACACAGTTATGCTTAGTAGTCATGATTTTACTGTGGTGCAAGATGAATTTATATTATGTTTACTGTTTGAAATATCAGAAAGTGAGCTCCAACACATAGATCCATATCACTTAATATAAATTGAGATAATCTTGATTAGAATTGTTGACATAAATTATTCTTAGGGGTTTCCAACTTTATAGTAAATACAAGATTCAGGAAAAGAAAGGACGTATTAATCACTAAAGTTTGCAATAAATTTAGAAGCTATCTGAGTAATTATTCCTAGAAATTATTTTTTTCATATTAGACTATTTTTTTTTAAATCTCCATTTTACCTAAGTGACACTGCTAACAGTTAATATAGCTGAAAACTAACTAATTAACAAATTCTTTTACTGACATATGTAACTTTACTGTTCTGATTTTTGTGACTGTTTTTATTTTGGAGTTTTATATTGGAGTTCTTCCAATTCTTTAAGCATGATTTAGTGCTAATTGATTTTACTCAGACAACTAGGAAGATGTGAGATATGCACTACAAATATTTGCATTTTGTGTGTGTTTGTGTGTTTTCTAGTATTTTAAATGGAAAGAGGTCAGTTTTCATTCCAATCCCAAAGAAAGGAAATGCCAAAAAATGCTCAGACTACCACACAATTGCACTCATCTCACATGCTAGTAAAGTAATGCTCAAAATTCTTCAAGCCAGGCTTCAGCAATATGTGAACCGTGAACTCCCTGATGTTCAAGCTGGTTTTATAAAAGGCAGAGTAACCAGAGATCAAGTTGCCAACATCCACTGGATCATAGAAAAAGTAAGAGAGTTCCAGAAAAACATCTATTTCTGCTTTATTGACTATGTCAAAGCCTTTGATGGTGTGGATCACAATAAACTGTGGAAAATTCTTCAAGAGGTGAGAATACCAGACCACCCGACCTGCCTCTTTAGAAACCCATATACAGGTCAGGAAGCAACAGTTAGAACTGGACATGGAACAACAGACTGGTTCCAAATAGGAAAAGGAGTACATAAAGGCTGTATATTGTCACCCTGCTTATTTAACTTCTATGCAGAGTACATCATAAGAAATGCTGGACTGGAAGAAACACAAGCTGGAATCAAGATTGCCAGGAGAAATATCAATAACCTCAGATACGCAGATGACACCACCCTTATGGCAGAAAATGAAGAGGCGCTAAAGCGCCTCTTGATGAAAGTGAAAGAGGAAAGAGAAAAAGTTGGCTTAAAGCTCAACATTCAAATAACAAAGATCATGGCAGCTGGTCCCATCACTTCGTGGAAAATAGATGGGGAAACAGTGGAAACAGTGTCAGATTTTATTTTGAGGGGCTCCAAAATCACTGCAGATGGTGACTGCAGCCATGAAATTAAAAGATGCTTAATCCTTAGAAGGAAAGTTATGACCATACTAAATAGCATATTGAAAAGCAGAGACATTACTTTGCCAACAAAGGTCTGTCTAGTCAAGGCTATGGTTTTTCCTGTGGTCATGTATGGATGTGAGAGTTGGACTGTGAAGAAGGCTGAGTGCCAAAGAATAGATGCTTTTGAACTGTGGTACTGGAGAAGACTCTTGAGAGTCCCTTGGACTGCAAGGAGATGCAATCAGTCCATTCTGAAGGAAATCAGCCCTGGAATTTCTTTGGAAGGAGTGATGCTAAAGCTGGAACTCCAGTACTTTGGCCACCTCATGCTAAGAGTTGATTCATTAGAAAAGACTCTGATGCTGGGGGCAGGAGGAGAAGAGGCTGACAGAGGATGAGATGGCAGGATGGCATCACTGACTCATTGGACGTGAGTTTGCGTGAACTCCAGCAGTTGGTGATGGACAAGGAGGCCTGGCGTCCTTCGATTCACGGGATCCCAAAGAGTTGGACACGACTGAGCGACTGAACTGAAATGGAACAAAAAAGTAAAGAAAAATCTTCCAACTGCTTCAAGATCGCTGAAATCACTTCTACAGACAACCACTCTACAGAGACTAAGACTCTGTAACAAGGAAGAACTAATCTGACAAGATATTGGATTTGTCTCCTTTACTTTAAGGTTACTTTGTATTGAAATGAATTAATCACTAAAGATATATTGCGTAAAACTTAGGACATAATGGCCTGGTTATGGGAAACTCGCCTCCTATGCCTGAGTGCTACACTATAATACCTTTGTTATGTTTACAGAAATATCTTACCAGGTTCAAATATGAGTGACTATGGAAAAGGAAAAATTAGCACATCCCCTCCAGAGTCTAATGGGATATTTGGAACAATTTAATGCCTTTATTACTTTGCCTCCTCCTCTCTCTCTGTACTCTACAAATAACAGTAACACAGTGGCACTCCACTCTAGTACTCTTGCCTGGAAAACTCCATGCGTGGAGGAGCCTGGAAGGCTGCAGTCCATGGGGTCACTGAGGGTCAGACACAACTTCACTTTCACTTTCACTTTCTACTTTCATGCATTGGAGAGGAAATGGCAACCCACTCCAGTGTTCTTGCCTGGAGAATCCCAGGGACAGCGGAGCCTGGTGTGCTGCTGTCTGGGGGGTCACACAGAGTTGGACACGACTGAAGTGACTTAGCAGCAGCACAAACCCCAGAAAGACTGTTCTTTGAAACACTAATCCACCATCTTTTCAGTCTTCTGGTTTTCTGAATAAAGTTGCTATTCTTTGTTCCAACACTGCTCTCTCAAATTGGCCTGACGTAGTTAACAGTAGAATCTTGGACTAGGTAGTAATTCTATATGGTCTTGAGATCCAAATCAAGCAATGCATTCTCTTATTCTTGAGAGAATATGATATTTCACTCTCTCTGGATTTGTGTTGTTGTAATCCAGTCCTTTGATAACTCCATGAATGTAACTTATTTCTGACCATCTTTTGTGTTATGTTATCATCTTGAATCATTCACATATTTCTGACTTTGTGTAAGAATAAAGGAAATGTTAGCATAGTTTAGGTGATATTTACAACGTTGCCACCTAAATTCAGCACTGGCAACAAATTATTTAAATGTTTCCTAAGCAGGTGGTCTGGAAAAAATCTGTTAAAATACATACTCTGCATAGAATGACCAGACCAACTAGCCAAGGGAAACTTTCTAGAGAAAAACAGGAAAGACACTGAGAATCAGGCATATGTGGTTTTGCTCAATCACAAATACTTGTGTTCAAGTGGCAAGTAACTTATTTTCCCTGTGAGGGCTGTTTTTCAAGTGAAGTATTGCATTCATAATCCCAGGGTTTTTAAGAATTTATAAAATTTGTGGATATAAGATAATCACACTATAAATATTAGTTTTCATCATACACTAAGTTCCAAAGTAGTGTTGATTTCTTAATTCTACAGCTGTCATGCAACATGATGACCTAATAATGACACTATTTTATAATGATACAATGTTTTATAATAATATATAAAATTTTCTCAAAAATTAGAAAAAGAAAATAGCCATTTATGGAGCAGCAGCTATATCAATAGCAATATTCCTTTTACTCTGAAATGCAAGTTCCCCATAAGGTAACATATGTCCATCTTCTCAATGCTTATGAAGCCTCTTGATTCTTACTATAATTCAAGATGTCACTAAGTAGTAATACTAATTAGAAGGGTTTTGAGTCATTCAATAAGATATTTTACATTTGATCCAGATTCTAATCTTGCTTCTCTGAATAATTATTCCATTGAGACCAGTTGCTAAATTAAAATCATTTATTCAAAGGACTTATGTTGAAGCTGAAACTCCAATACTTTGCCCACCTGATGTGAAGAGCTGACTCATTTGAAAAGACCCTGATGCTGGGAAAGATTGAGGGCAGGAGGAGAAGGGGACGACAAAGGAAGAGATGGTTGGATGGCATCACCAACTCGATGGACTTGGGTTTGGGTTGACTCCGGAAGTTGGTGATTGACAGGAAGGCCCGGTGTACTGTGGTTCATGGGGTCACAAAGAGTTGGACATGACTGAGTGACTGAACTGAACTGAACTAATTTTTAATCATTTTGTTCTTCAGAATCGTTATCAAGACTCTCAAATCTAAGGCTAATAATCATATAGATTTTTGCTGTCAAATCGTTATTGTTGCTTACAGATATAGACTCATAAGCACTAGGCACCTTTTTAAACTTTATGCTCAAATTAAGTTTTTTAAAAATAAATTTCCTGAGTCCCAACAATAATTCTCTTTACTTGCGTAAGAAGACATTATAACCAGAATTTGCATTTATGGGTATCATATTTTATTACTTTAATATAATACATCTTCTACGTTTTCTGGTGTTACCCAGAATACTGGTTGATCTATATTAAGACAAATTTCATATTGAGCTTAATCTGGTTGTAGAATGAAATAAAGTCTTATTTAAAGAAAAATTAGATTTCATAATGCTATAGCCACCATAGATGGTGATTCTTCTGATGGATCTTGGGGAAAGAAACAATTGAAAACTGCCTAGAAATAATTCATTATTTTAGATGTCACTCCTTGGAAGAAAAGTTATGACCAACCTAGATAGCATATTCAAAAGCAGAGACATTATTTTGTCGACTAAGGTCCATCTAGTCAAGGCTACAGTTTTTCCATGTATGGATGTGAGAGTTGGACTGTGAAGAAGGCTAAGCACTGAACAACTGATTCTTTTGAACTGTGGTGTTGAAGACTCTTGAGAGTCCCTTGGACTGCAAGAAGATCCAATCAGTCCATTCTGAAGGAGATCAGCCCTGGGATTTCTTTGGAAGGAATGATGCTAAAGCTGAAACTCCAGTACTTTGGCCACCTCATGTGAAGAGTTGACTCATTAGAAAAGACTGTGATGCTGGGAGGGATTTGGAGCAGGAGGAGAAGGGGACGACAGAGGATGAGATGGCTGGATGGCATCACTGACTCGATGGATGTGAGTCTGAGTGAACTTCGGGAGCTGGTGATGAACACCCAGGCCTGGCGTGCTGCGATTCATGGGGTCGCAAAGGGTCGGACATGACTGAGCAACTGAATGAACTGACTGAACTGAAGAACATTTGTGATTAATGGAAAAAATGTAAGTTATTAATATTAACATGAGTTAGTTGGTTTCAACCCTTGTGGATGATTTTGAGGGGTTGAAAATTTCCAGAAGCAACTTCAGATATGCTGAAAATAGCAAGAGAACTAGATTTAGAAGTGGAAGCTGAAGATGTGATTGAATAGCTGCAATCCAATGATTAAACTTGAATGGATGAGGATTTGCTTCTTATGAATGAGCAAAGAAAGGATTCTTGAAATAAGATCTATTCCTGGTGAAGATGCTGTAAAGATGTTGAAATGACAACAAAAGATTTAGAAGATTACATCAAGTTTGTAAAGCTGAGGCAGAGTTTGAGAGGACTGATTCCAATTTTGAAATGTTTATACAGTGGATAAAACGTTCTTACTGCAGATAAATTTTTTCATGAGTGATAGTCAATCAATATAGCAAATTTCATAGTTGCCTTATTTTAAGATATTAACACAGCCATCCCAACTCTTAGGAATCACCATCTTAATCAGTCAACAGCCATCAGCCTGGAGCCAAGATCTTCTTCCAGCAAAAAGATTATGACTCATTGAAAGGTAAGATGATCATTAGCACTTTTTAGCAATAAAGTATTTTAAAATTAGAGTGTGTACATTGTTTATTATTTTTAGACATAATGATATTGCACACTTGATAGACTATGCTGCTGCTGCTGTTAAGTCATTTCAGTAGTGTCCAATTCTGTGTGACGCCATAGATGGCAGCCCACCAAGCTCCCCTGTTCCTGGGATTCTCCAGGCAAGAACACTGGAGTGGGTTGCCATCTCCTTCTCCAATGCATGAAAGTGAAAAGTGAAAGTGAAGTCGCTCAGTCATGTTCGACTCTTCACAACCCCATGGACTGCAGCCTACCAGACTCCTCCGTTCATGGGATTTTCCAGGCAAGAGTACTGGAGTCGGGTGCCATTGCCTTCTCCGTTAATAGACTATAGTGTACTGTAAAGTTAACTCTTATACCCGCTGAGAAACTGAAAAAAATTTTTGTGACTTGCTCTATTATGATATTCGCTTTGTTGAGGTGGCCTGAAACCAGACCTATGATATCTCCAAGGTGTGCCTGCATTTAACTCTGCTATTTCAATGCAAAGTTGCCATAGACAATAACCTAAGCACAGGAGTGTGCAGTTTGACTATGTTCAACTGAACTTCATTTACAAATAAGAGTCCATGTTGGATTGCCTGTCCCAATACAGTGTAACAATTTGAAGCCCAGCAAATTTGGATTGAAACAGTTTTCTAGTTGAAACTTTTGTGAACTGGTCCCTTGATCAACATTTATTCATATTCATCCCAATTGTACAATAAAATGAATCATTCTTCACAGTTACAGTATTAAGGTGCACAATTCTGAGCTCCTTTTACAATAGAGTTTTTTCAAACATGGGGAATTTTTTTTAAAGGAATGCTACTTGAAAGGGGAAAAGATACAAATATGTCACATAAGAAAATAAATATCTTCAAACAATCATTTTCTTAGATATTGATATTTCATTATAGTATAGAACTTTATAGCCACAAAACATCAATCAATAAAATTTAATATGCATGTGTCATATGAATACATATTCATTCATATGGACACATGCATATTATACACATATGTGTATATATATGTTTGGTCTTGTGTGCTCATGCTTAGTCATATCTGACTGTTTGTGACCTTATGGACTATATAACCTGCCAGATTCCTTTGTCCAGAATTTTCCAGACAAGAATATTGGAGAAGGCTGCCATTTCCTACTCCAGGGAATCTTCCTCAACCTGGGATTGAACACACATCTCCTTCCTGAATTGGCAGGTGGATTCTTTACCGCTGAGCCACCTGGAAAGCCCATGCATGTATATGCATATTATACATACACAGTTTTATACATATATAAGAACATAGGTACTGATAATTTTCTAGGTACATATAGTGATTTGCTGGTTAATTTGGTGCCAGAGATATATTTATACATCTATATTCTTGTATGTTATTCTGAGTTTAATTCTGTTTCTGCTGAATATCTGAGGATATCATTCACATATGATATTTAAGTTTCTACGATGGTTTTCTATTTGCCTGGCACGGAGAGCATAAGCAAGAAACATGCACTCACTAAAGCTGTGTTTTTCAGGGGTATCCCAAAGTAGATACAGCACAGTGGCTTCAGCTCTATGCAGCTCATATTGGATTTCAGTATGTGGCTTTGAAATACCCAGCGTAGTGCAATTTTCTGAATTATTCACACATAATTACTCCAATGGATTACATCTAAGCATGATGGGAAAATGTCTTAAAGCAGGCAGCCATGAAGAGTTTGGTTCTGTAGTCGATATTCAGTATGCATTAAGGATCATGATAACATAATGTTCATGACCTGAATGTGTTACCTCTTCAGAGATGATGATTTCAGATGTCTCAGATAAGCATTTAATCATCATTTTCCTCTCTTACTTGTTATTAGACAAATATACATTCAAAAAGAAGACTAATTCACTAAGTGGCATTGATTCTACATAATGCATGGTGAGAAATGCCAATCAAAAGCATAGCTACCAGTATGGAAATACTATAATAAGTAAATTATGTCTCTTAAACTAATAACAGAAGAATATTTTTACTACTGCTGCTAATAATCATGCTTTTCAAATGAAGGGGCATAGTATTTTCAGAAGCTAAAAAGGTTCACAGAAATTTCAGAATGTAAAAGAGTTAAAAACAGATAAGCAAAACTGTATTTCAAATAACCTAAAATTTAATTAAAATAGGCAAATATTACAAATGTTTGGCAAAATGTAGAGTTTCATATGTTTAATAAACATAAAGCAACTTTTTGGATTTCTAAAAATATTAAATAAAGGACCAAAAATAGTCCAATGATAAGACTAGGTGAAGATTACAATATTTGCATAATTTTAAAACACTTGTTTTTACAGTTTGTTCTCATTTGCAAATCCTGTCTTCTCAAATCCACAAGGTACCCAGAATTTATATCCAAGCATACGGCCAGATACAACTGCTTTTCAAGATCAAGAAATGTAAAAAAAAAAAAAAAAAAAAAAAAATTGAAGATAGAGTGAGCTTGAAATGAGTGGCACTTTTAAAAGTTCTGGGATGCAATTCATTGATTAAGACTAATGGTAGAGATCTTGAGAGTCCCTTGGACTGCAAGGAGATCCAACCAGTGCATCCTAAAGGAGATCAGTCCTGGGTGTTCATTGGAAGGACTGATGTTGAAACTGAAACTCCAATACTTTGACTACTTGCTGCAAAGAGGTGACTCATTTGAAAAGACCCTGATGCTGGGAAAGGTTAAGGGCAGGAGAAGAAGGGGACAACAGAGGATGAGATGGTTGTATGGCATTACAGACTCAATGGACATGGGTTTGGGTGGATTCTGGGTGTTGGTGATGGACAGGGAGGCCTGTTGTGCTACGGTTCATGGAATTGCAAAGAGGTGGACACGACTGAGTGACTGAACTGAACTGAGTGGTAGAGAATTAAGCTTACACTGCCAGATTCTGTAAGAACTGATGAACTATCATAAATTCCAGTTGCCATGTATACCTATTAGAAGGTTTCAAATGGTATGATAACTTAATATTCAATATTTTAAAAATCATGGAGAACTCACTGGTGATGAATTCTTAGGGAGCAAAATCAGAAGTTAATAATTGGGAAGACCTAAGATAATCTTTGAACATAGGAAAAAGAATCTGATGGATGGATTGCATAGTGTGATGTGGAAAGCAGAACACAGAAATGAAACTAGGTGAGAAGAAATTGTAGGAAAGTGGAAGCAGAAGCAATTTCAGTCTAAAATACCAGTGAGACATCTAACAAGAAATTTCATAGCTATGGAGAGTAAAAGTCTGGAGTTTAAAGTAGATGTCTCAAGTCAGGAAATGTAAGCTGTCAGACGCAGGGAACTGACAAAGCAAAAAAGGAGGATGAAAATCAGAACTATGTCTACCAATGAATACTGACGGTGTATTTAAAAAGCTAATATTATCTCTTTATTTTTGACAAACGTACTTCTGTTTCCTTATGTTAAATATCATGTTGCCTTTAAGGAGAACTTGAGGCTGCTGCTGCTGTTGCTAAGTCGCTTCAGTCGTGCCCGACTCTGTGTGACCCCATAGACGAAAAAGCGGTATATTTAGGCAAATATCTTGTACATTTTTCATATTTTGCCACTTAACACACTTGATCATAGCTGAAAATTTATATGAATCAATTTAATTAAATAAAATGTTTCTTATTGATTTTAGCAATTTTTATTTGCTACATGTAAGAAAGTTGCCTCAGGAAAAAACAAAACTATTATAAGAAGTGCAATTTACAATTAAGTTTAGGTAATTATTCAATATCATTTCTATTGGTTTTATTATATAAGTCTTAGATAATGTTTTTCAACAATTAATAAATGAAACCAAGATTCAAAATAAATAAACATATATATCTTAAAGATTTTTTTCCCTTTAGGTTTAGAGTTAGCAATGGCTTTTTTCCCTTGGTTATTTTCTTCTATCAGTTCAGTTCAGTTCAGTCGTTCAGTCGTGTCCTACTCTTTTTGACCCCATGAATTGCAGAATGCCAGGCCTCCCTGTCCATCACCATCTCCCAGAGTTCACTGAGACTCACATCCATCGAGTCAGTGATGCCTTCCAACCATCTCATCCTCTGTCGTCCCCTTCTCCTCCTGCCCCCAATCCCTCCCAGCATCACAGTTTTTTCCAGTGAGTCAACTCTTCGCATGAGGTGCCCAAAGTAGTGGAGTTTCAGCTTTAGCATCATTCCTTCCAAAGAAATCCCAGGGCTGATCTACTTCAGAATAGACTGGTTGGATCTCCTTGCAGTCCAAGGGACTCTCAAGAGTCTTCTCCAACACCACAGTTCAAAAGAGTCAGTTGTTCGGTGCTCAGCTTTCTTCACAGTCCAACTCTCACATTCATACATGACTACTGGAAAAAGCATAGCCTTGACTAGACGGACCTTTGTTGGCAAAGTAATGTCTCTGCTTTTGAACATGTTATCTAGGTTGGTCATAACTTTTCTTCCAAGGAGTAAGCATCTTTTAATTTCATGGCTGCAGTCACCATCTGCAGTGGTTTT
>SJYC01006567.1:0-15124 GCA_006408675.1 Madoqua kirkii
ATCTTATAAAAATTTTTTTTCCAGTGTACATTAAAGGCACACATAACTCAAAAAGAAAAAAATAACACAATTTAAAAATTAGAAAAGGATATTAGATATTTACTAAAGGAAGATATATGAATGGCCAGTGAGCACATGAAATGATACTTAAAATCATTGGTCATTAGGGAAATGAAAATCAAAACAACAATGATACCACACATGCACTAAAATGAATAAAAAAGAAAAGTATAACAAATGTTTTGGCAAAGAAATAGAGAAAATGAACCTTTATTCTTTGCTGATGGAAATGTAAAATAATACAGCTGCTTTGCAAAACATTTTAACCATTCTTCAAAATGTTAAACTGTAAGACCAAGCAATTCCATTTCTAGACATATACTCCAATTTGATGAAAACATTCTTTAAAAACAAATTGAGCACAAATATTTACAGCAGCATTATTAATGTTAATAAAGATGAAAATAATTCAAATATTTATTAACTGATGAGTGGATAAAAATAAGATATATCCATATGATTAAACATGAGCTTCCTAGGAGGTGTTAGCAGTAAGGAATCCACCTCCCAGGGAAGAAGACATGAGAGATTTGGATATGAAAGATACCCTGGAGAAGGAAATGGCAACCCACTCTTGCATTCTTGCCTAAAAAATCTTGTGGGCAGAGGAGCCTAGTGAGTCACAAAGAATCAGACACAATTGAGCACAGGACATATAATTAAATATAATTAGCATCAATGGCACTCCACTCCAGAACTCTTGCCTGGAAAATCCCATGGATGGAGGAGCCTGGTAGGCTGCAGTCCATGGGGTCACAAACAGTCAGACACGACTGAACAACTTCACTTTTACTTTTCACTTTCATGCATTGGAGAAGGAAATGGCAACCCACTCCAGTGTTCTTGCCTGGAGAATCCCAGGGATGAGGGAGCTTGGTGGGCTGCCATCTATGAGATTGCACAAAGTTGGACACAACTGAAGTGACTTAGCAGCAGCACTAAAAATAGCATGATAATATATGCTAAAATCCCTGGCATGCTGCAGTCCATGGGGTTCCAAAGAGTCGGACACAATTGGGTGACTGAACAACAATAACATATACTACAACATGGATAAACCTTGAAACTATTATAATAAATGAAGAAAATCAGTAAACATTCTATTTCCTGTTTCAATACTGATAAACACATATTTAATGATAAGAAATTTTTCAGTCACGAAATTCCACAACATATGTTTCCACTTATATTTCCAAAATAGGCAAATTCAAAAAGAAGAAAATTGAATTAGTAGTTCTAGGGGAGGAAGGGAAAGGGAAGAGTGGAAAGTGGTTTTTAATGGGTAACCTGTAACATGAAAATGAAGGGGGGAAAAAATAAAGTATTACACAACGCTGTGAAACATACCAAACAACACAAAAAAGCTGAATTATACACTATAGAAGATGGATTTTATGATATGTGAATTGTATCTCAATAAAGCTGTTTAAAAATCCAATGAGTGATATGGTGACTATTGTCATTCAGCGGCTAAGTTGTGTTCTGTTCTTTGTGATCCCATGGACTGCAGCATACCAAGCTCCTCTGTACTCCACTATCTCCCAAAGTTTGCTCAAATGCATATCCACTGAGTCAATGATGCTGTCTAACATGTCACCCCTTTCTCCTCATGCCCTTAATATTTCCCAGCATAACTGTCTTTTCTAATGAGTTGGCTCTTCGCATCAAGTGGCCAAAGTGTTGGAGTTAAGAGCTTCAGCATCAGTCCTTCCAATGATTGACTGGTGTGATTTTCTGTAGTGACTGATTACCTAATATTCTTGTCCCTGTCCATCACCAACTCCAGGAGTTCACTCAGACTCAGGTCCATCGAATCAGTGATGCCATCCAACTATCTCATCCTCTGTTGTCCCCTTCTCCTCCTGCCCCCAGTCCCTCCCAGCATCAGAGTTTTTTCCAATAAGTCAACTCTTTGCATGAGGTGGCCAAAGTACTGGAGTTTCAGCTTCAGCATCATTCCTTCCAAAGAAATCCTAGGGTTGATCTCCTTCAGACTGGACTGGTTGGATCTCCTTGCAGTCCAAGGGACTCTGAAGAGCCTTCTCCAACACTACAGTTCAAAAGCATCAATTCTTCAGTGCTCCGCTTTCTTCTCAAACAGGATGACCTTACCTTTACTCTGAGGGCATTTGATAATGTCTGGAGATAAGTTTAATTATCAACAACCGGGGTGAAGTGTTGCTCTGGCATGTAGAAAGCAAAGGTCAGAGATGCTGCTGCTAAATATCCAACAAACACAGTGCAGTCCCCCACAATCATAAGTATCCAGCCTGGGCCATCTAAAGTGCCATTGTTAGGAAACCTTTTTATGGAAATTTATTACAAATGAACACCCCAACTGTATGACATTCTGAAAAAGGCAAAGCTATGGGAACAGTAAGAAGATAAATGGTTTCCAGAGATTATGGGAAAGATGAAGAGACAGGCCGCAGAAAATTTTTAAGCCAGTCAGACTATGCTATATGATATTGCATTGGTGGATACATGTCATTATGCACTTGTTGAAATCCATGGAATGTACAATGTCAAGGGTGAAACTTCAGGTAAACTATGGATTTTAGATAATAATGATGTGTCACTATAGGTTCATTAATTGAAAAATATAGCTTCTCTGGTGAAGGATATCAAAAGTGTGGAAGGCTGTGGGTGTGTGGAACAGAGAACATAGGGATGCTCTTTGTTTCCCCCTCATTTTGTTTGAATCTAAAACTTATCTAAAATGTAAAAAGTTTTTCTCTCTCTCTTTATATACAGAGGATACAAATGAACAGCCAGAGAAAGAGATATGGAGGGAGAGGTCCTGATGGGTATTCAGACAGGATTTTCTGTCACAGCAGAGGATGACACACTTCTGGAAGCTAATTGAACCCATGTTGTTTAGAGTACGTATGGAGATTCCATTGTTTAGACATGACTATTAACTCAGTCTCTAGTGGCTTTCTCTTCATTGGAGGTCAAAGCAAGCTTGCAACTCCATGGAATGTGTAGCCAACAGGTTACTCTGTTCATGAAATTTTCCAGTTTCCTCCTCCAGAGGATCTTCCCCACCCAGGGAATGGATCCATGGATCAAACCCACATCTCTTGTATCCAATCCTTCCTGCATTGACAGGCAGATTCTTTACAGTGGTGCCACCTGGAGGTCTCTTTATACACACGTATATAAAAGGCACTGTATTAGGTTTCTAGGGCTGCTGTAACAAAATACCACAAACTCGGTAGCATAAAACAGAAATTTATTTTCACAGGGGTCTGGAGAACAGTTAATTCTAGTTCAGTTCAGCCACTCAGTTGTGTCTGACTCTTTGAGATCCCCATGGACTGCAATACGCTAGGCCCTCCTGTCCATCACCAACTTCTGGAGTTTACTCAAACACATGTCCACTGAGTCAGTGATGCCATCCAACCATCTCACCTCATTGTCCCATTCTCCTCCTGCTTTCAGTCTTTCCCAGCCTCAGGGTCTTCTCCAATGAGTCACTTCTTCCCATCAGATGGCTGAAGTATTGGTGTTTCAGCTTCAGCATCAGACCTTCCAATGAATATTCAGGATTGATTTCCTTTAGCATGGACTGGGTGGACCTCCTTGCAGTCCAAGGGACTCTCAAGAGTCTTCTCAAACACTACAGTTCAAAACCATCAATTCTTTGGAACTTAGTTTTCTTAATAGTCCAACTTTCACATCCATACATGACTATTGGAAAAACCATAGCCTTGACTAGATGGATCCTTGTTGTCAAAGTAGTGTCTCTGCTTTTCAATGTGCTGTCTATGTTGGTCATAACTTTTCATCCAATGAGCAAGCGTCTTTTAATTCCATGGGTGGACCTAACATAAGCAGAAGATATTAAGAAGAGGTGGCAAGAATATACAGAAGAACTGCACAAAAAAGTAGTTCTTTGTCATCAAGATAATCACGATGATGTGATCACTCAGGTAGAGCCAGATATAATGAAATGTGAAGTCAAGTGAGCCTTACAAAGCACCACTATCCACAAAACTAGTGGAGGTGACAGAATTCCAGTAGAGCTGTTTCAAATCCTGAAAGATGGTGCTGTAAAAGTGCTGCACTCAATATGTCAGCAAATTTGAAAAACTCAGCAGTGGTCACAGGACCGAAAAATGTCAGTTTTCATTCCAATCCCAAAGAAAGGCAATGCCAACAAATGCTCAAACTACGCACAATTGCACTCATCTCACATGCTAGTAAAGTAATGCTCAAAATTCTCCAAGCCAGGCTTCAGCAGTTCATGAACCCTGAACTTCCATATGTTCAAGCTGGTTTTAGAAAAGACAGGAACCAGAGATCAAGTTGCCAACATCTGCTGGATCATCAAAAAAGCAAGAGAGTTCCAGAAAAACATCGATTTCTGCTTTATTGATTATGCCAAAGCCTTTGACTGTGTGGCTCACAATAAACTGTGGAAAATTCTGAAAGAGATGCGAATACCAGACCATCTGACATGGCTCTTGAGAAACCTATATGCAGGTCAGGAAGCAACAGTTAGAGCTGGACATGAAACAACAGACTGGTTCCAAATAGGAAAAAGAGTACACCAGGGCTGTATATTGTCAGCCTGCTTGTTTAACTTCTATGCAGAGTACATCATGAGAAACGCTGGGCTGAAAGAAACACAAGCTGGAATCAAGATTGCTGGGAGAAACATCAATAACCTCAGGTATGCAGATGACACCACCTTTATGGCAGAAAGTGAAGAGGAGCTAAAAAGCCTCTTGATGCAAGTGAAAGAGGAGAGTGAAAAAGTTGGCTTAAACTCAACATTCAGAAAACAAAGATCATGGCATCTGGTCTTATCACTTCATGGGAAATAGATGGAGAAACAGTGAAAACAGTGGCTGACTATATTTGGAGGCTCCAAAATCACTGCAGATGATGACTGCAGCCATGAAATTAAAAGACGCTTGCTCCTTGGAAGAAAAGTTATGACCAACCTAGATAGGATACTCAAAGGAGAGACATTACTTTGCCAATGAAGGTCCGTCTAGGCAAAGCTATGGTGTTTCCTGTGGTCATGTATGGATGTGAGAGTTGGACTGTGAAGAAAGCTGAGCACCGAAGAATTGATGCTTTTGAAATGCAGTTTTGGAGAACTCTTGAGAGTCCCTTGGACTGCAAGGAGATCCAACCAGTCCATTTTGAAGGAGATAAGCCCTGGGATTTCTTTGGAAGGAATGATGCTAAACCTGAAACTCCAGTATTTTGGCTGCCTCATGCGAAGAGTTGACTCATTGGAAAAAACTCTGATGCTGGGAGAGATTGGGGGCAGGAGGAGAAGGGGACGACTGAGGATGAGATGGCTGAATGGCATCACTGACTCGATGGATGTGAGTCTGAGTAAACTCTGGGAGTTGGTGATGGACAGGGAGGCCTGCCATGCTGCTATTCATGGGGTCGCAAAATGCTGGACACAACTGAGGGACTGAACTGAACTGAACTTACTAGCATGTGAATTGTGTGCAGTTGTGGGGTAGTTTGAGCATTCTTTGACATTTTCTTTCTTTGAGACCAGAAGTCAGAAATCAGTGTGTTGTTTGGGCCATGCAGTCTTGTTCTGAAACCTATAGGTGAATCCTCTCTTGTTTCTTTTTGTCTTTGGATTGGTTTCTTGGAATCTTTGGTGTTTCTCATTTTATAGCTGCACAGCTCCAATCTCTGACTCATCATTACTGACATTTACGTACATGTTTCTCTGTCTTCACACAAATGTCTCCTTATAAAGCCACTGGTCATAATGGGTTAATGACCCAGCTTACTCCAATGTGACTTCATCTTAATCAATTACACTGGCAATGAGCTTATTTCCAAAGAAGGCACATTCTTTGATACTAGGGGTTTAGGTGGAAGGAGCACAATTCAACCCATAGCAGTTATCATGACTACATATTTGTTTACTTCTGGCCTCTGTGTTGTGGTTAGCAGCTCAGTCATGTTCAATTTTTTGTGACCCTTTGGACTGTAGCCCACCAGGCTCCTCTGTTCATTGGATTTCCCAGTCAAGAATACTGGAGCGGGTTGACGTTTCCTCCGATGCCACCTAAACCCAGTTTTGGCCCATCTGCTCTTCATTCATTCTACAGAGGCCATATGGGCCTCACTGTTGCTCTGTAAACATATCAAAAATGTTTCTACACCAGAGACTTTGCACTTGTGATTTTTTTTTTTCTTGTAGTACCCTTCCCTGGAGATAGTTATGTGCCTCATTTCTTCAATTCATTCAGATCTGAGCCCAGATACAATCGCCTGAGAAAGTCTTCTCTGGCCAAACATGCTGCCACACTGTATCTTCTTTATTTCTCATCATAGTTTGTCTGATGAGTGTTTTTATTTAATATATATCTCCATTCAAGAAGACAGGGGAATACTATATCTCAAGACAGTAGAATAGCTTGACATATGGTATGTACTTAAGGATTTACATTAAATGGGTGAAGGATAAAAGTCTGAGGAGATAAGTGATAAATACGTCACTCAGCAGCCTAAGGGTAACCTAGAAACTCACACTCATTGCCACTGTGCAGCTCTAGTTCTATTCTCTGTGTCTTCCTTAATTAATGACTGGTTTCTCTCTTATTAGACTGAAGTGCTTTTTTTTTTTCTCCTGATTTTGTTCCTAAAAGTTAGAGATTAGAGGAATAAAATCCCTTATATTTTCAAAGTTTTTTTTTTCTTCTTCTTTTTCCCCTAAACATTCTTTCACTTCAATTCAGTTCAGTCGCTCAGTAATCTCTGACTCTTTGCAACCCGATGAATTGCAGCACGCCAGGCCTCTCTGTCCATCACCAACTTCCAGAGTTTACTCATGTCCATCCAGTCGGTGATGCCATCCAGCCATCTCATCCTCTGTCATCCTCTTCTCCTCCTGCCTCCAATCCTTCCCAGCATCAGAGTCTTTACCAGTGAGTCAGCTCTTCACATAAGATGGCCAAAGAAATGGAGTTTCAGCTTCAGGATCACCCAGGACTGATCTCCTTGAGAATGGACTGGTTGGATCTCCTTGCAGTCCAAGGGACTCTCAACAGTCTTCTCTAACGCCATAGTTCAAAAGCATCAATTCTTCGGTGCTCAGCTTTCTTCACAGTCCAACTCTCACATCCATATATGGCCACTGGAAAAACCATAGCCTTCACTAGACGGACCTTTGTTGGCAAAGTAATGTCTCTGCTTTTGAGTATGCTCTCTAGGTTGGTAATAACTTTTCTTCCAAAGAGTAAGCGTCTTTTAATTTCATGGCTGCCGTCACCATCTGCAGTCATTTAGAGCCCCCCAAAATAGTCAGCCACTGTTTCCACTGTTTCTCCATCTATTTCCCATGAAGTGATAAGACCAGATGCCATGATCTTCATTTTCTGAATGTTGATCTTAAGCCAACCTTTTCACTCTCCTCTTTCCCTTTCAACAAGAGGATTTTAGTTCCTCTTCACTTTCTGCCATAAAGGTGGTGTCTGCATATCTGAGGTTATTGATATTTCTCCCAGCAATCTTGATTCCAGCTTGTGCTTCTTCCAGCCCAGCGTTTCTCATGATGTGCTCTGCATATAAGTTAAATAAGCAGGGTGACAATATACAGACTTGAAATACTGCTTCTCCTATTTAACCACCATTAAAAGCATATAATAATTCAATTCTGATTTTAAAGTAGGAAGCTCTGGATAGTAAAATGTGTGCCTGTGTGTGTGTGTTAAATTGTTTCAATTGTGCCAATTCTTTGCGACTTTATGGACTGTAGCATGCTGGGTTCCTCTGTCCAGGGGATTCTCTAAGCACAAATAGAGGAATAGGTTATCATTTCCTACTCCAGGGGATCTTCCCAACCCAGGGATCAAACTTGCTGTAATTACATCTCCTGCAATGGCAGGTGGGTTCTTTACCTTAGTGTCATCTGGGAAGCCCAGTAAAATGTGTATATAGATGGAAAATATGTACTGTAATTCATAACATATAAAGAGTTCATATTCAAAGTAATTTTATAGCATCTACAATTTTATAAATTAGAGAGAGAGAGAAAGAGATTTTGTACAACTGAAATTATGTAAGTTAAATGTGAAGATTATTTGATGGCAATTGTTTCCTGACAAGGCATCATGACATCACCCTCAGATTCACATCCCTTGTGTGTCTGTTCAGTTTTTTTCCTTTTTCATAATGATGCACTGTTTTGAAGTGAGACCAAGGTAGTTCATTCACCAAAGTTAACCCTTTTTTATTAGACTACATATGAATATTTGTGCTCCTTTTCTCTCATAATATCCCTAGTCAAATATCTGGTTCATTTGATCAACTCTTTCATTTAATTGGCCCTTTGAGAGCAGCCTTCCCCATAGGCTATACTGTGAAATCCTTGGCAGGACCAGCTAGCAACAAACACAATGCCACTCCTGAATTATACCTGCTGATAAACTATTGATGTTACCTAACAGAGCAGTCAACTTACATAAATTCAATTATACAAAATTCCTATTTATTGATGAAATTGTAGATGCTTCACAGTGCCTCTTGCCCCTCAGGACACATTGCTTTTCCATTTTAATCACTAGCCATAAGAGTAGAAGAGAACTTTTGTTCCTTTCCTCCTTACTATACAGCTATGAAGCCATGGGTTCAGAAAAAAACTTAGCAACTGTAAAACAACAATAAAGCCTGCCACACAATTCCTTCCTATTAGATTCGTAGGATTATGTTAACATTGTTCAAAAACATACAGCTTTTTTGAGTAACCACATCCTCCTGAACAAATTGCAATGCTTTCTATAAAAGGGGAAGCCTATTTCACATTCCCTACTTATTATCATAGTTATAAATCACTTTCTCAAGACTTTCATGTACTTCCTGATTCCTTGTTTCTAATCTCCCTAGACATATGATTTAATTGTGGTCTATAACTTATCCTTGAAACTGAGCATCATTCCTGTTCCTCGTGATGTGATCTTGGTGCCCTTCAGCGATGAACTTGGATAACCTCCTCGTCTATATAACCCCCAGCTGCCTGGTATAAATACCCTGCTTGTTTCTGTAACTCCAAGGATACTTCTCTCCAGCATTCCCATGTGTGGGAAGATACCACCGACTTCAAGAGTTTAGAACTGGACAGACCTAATAGGTATTGTGATTCACATATTTTTCATGGAAAAGAAGCCTTTCTCTCCCCTTCCTTCTATTTGATCTGCATACAAATACAGATCCAGGCCTCTTGCTATTCATAAATATTCTTGTAATGCTCTGAACAAACAAGATATTTCCATCTATAGGCCATGCACAACTACTTGTTTTTTCAGTACTGAAGGGATTTAGCTCATCTGTCCATATGGTCACAGCATCCTCCTGTGACTAGAGCGAGGCATTCATGAAACAGCTGTCCAGCTTTAAAAGCTCCTGCTTTGAAATAGAACAAACTCCACAATCTGGAAACAAACCCCAAGGCTAGCTCTGTTTTAGGATTTCTCTAATGAAGAGGAGTAAATATGCTGAAAGAAGCCAACTGAATCTAAAGCTATGCTGTTTTTCCTTAAATATGCTTTTAAGTTTCATAAAAATATCTCAGGTTTGAGAATTTCCTGTGTCAACAATTTTTTAAAGTCTTCAGAAAAGAAAATGATGATTTCAGTAACAGTCCCCAAAGAACCAAAGAAACAATATTAGGAAGGAATTGAATTTGACCTGTTTGTCTTTAATCCTCAGTGTATAAGCAATGTCATAGAAATTTCTCATTTTGTATCATTCTCCGTGTGTTTAATTATTTTTCTTGAAATAGCTACTTGAATCAACGCATGGAGTGCTTTCATCTCCCCCTAGAATTTACTTTTTGCTTTTTTGCAGCACGTATCCATCCCTTTCTCAATTCATGGCTTCAAGTATCCACTTATCCACTTCCTATTGCTATATATTTGCATTTTCTAGGGCTTACTATATATAGAATTATTCAGTAGGCATTTTTTTAGATGTCTGGCTTTCTTTGTTCGGCATTATTTTTTAAAAAATTAGTCCATGTTTCACCTACCAGTAGTTTGCTCATTTTTGTTGCTGGGTACAGTGTTTGAATATCTCACCATTTGTTTAACCTTTCACATATTCTTGGGCAATTCGAATGTTTCCACTTTAGGAACATTACCGATGAAACCGACAAGAATTCCTGTACAAGTTGTTATGTAGGTGTCTATCTATATTTCCTTTGGATAAATATCTAGGTGTGGGTTTGCTAAGTTGTATTGCAAGAACTGGAGAAGAAAATGGCAACCCACTCCAGTATTCTTGCCTGGAAAATTCCATGGATAAAGGAGCTTGGAGCTTGGTGGGCTACAATGGGGCTGCAAGAGTTGGACACAATTTAGCAACTAAACCACCAACGCCAGAGTAAGTATATGGTTAAGTTGATGAGATGTACTGATTTGCAATCTTATAACAGGGTATGAGAATTCTCATTGTTCCAAATTGTAATTAATACTCAAAATTTAGTATCTACAGTGCATAATATTTGGTTAAATGGCCACCTCATGTGAAGAGTTGACTCACTGGAAATGACTTTGATGCTGGGAGAGATTGGCGGCAGGAGGAGAAGGGGACGACAGAGGATGAGATGGCTTAATGGCATCACTGACTCAATGGACGTGAGTCTGAGTGAACTCTGGGAGTTGGTGATGGACAGGGAGGCCTGGCATGCTGTTATTCATGGGGTCGCAAAGAGTCAGACACGACTGAGCGACTGAACTGAACTGAACTGAAGAGACATATTGGACATTATATTTTTGAGTGCCTAAAGTTTTCTTCCTTTTATGAAAACATTCTTTAATGAGTGTTGTTCTGACAGGTAATTAATTTAATTATAGTTCAACGTGTTCCATAGATGTGTTTCTCATCTTTATTAGCATAAGTTTTAAAGCAGTAATCTTTATTGTAGAAATAGCTTAGCTTCAAGATAGGGCCTTCTGGAATGTTTCTGATCATTAATGAGGTCACCTCACTCTTGCTGTATACTTTATCTCAGGTAGAAGGAACAATGTCCCCTAAATATGCCTCTTTGACAAGTGAATTACTTTGAGTTGATTATTATGAGCAACTGCAGACACAGGAGGGACTCTAAAAACAAAGTGGTTGTTGTTCAATCACTAAGTCATGTTTGACTCTTTGAGACCCCTTGAACTGCAGCACACCAGGCTTCCCTGTCTTTCACCATCTCCTAGAGTTTGCTCAAACTCATACCCATTGGGTTTGTGATGCCATCCAACCATCTCATCCTCTGTCACCCTCTTCTCCTCCTGTCTTCAATCATTTCAAGCATCAAGATATTTTCTAATGAGTCAGCTCTTCACATCAGATGGCCAAAATATTAGAGCTGCTCAGCATCAGTCTTTCCAATGGATATTCTGGACTGATTTTCTTTCGGAATGAATGGTTTGAACTCGTTGTTATTAAAGGAACTCTCAAGAGTCTTCTCCAGCATCATAGTTTGAAAGCAACAATCCTTTGGGCTCAGTTTTCTTTATGGTCCAACTTTCACATCCATACGTGACTACTGGAAAAACATAGCTTTGGCTAGTTGGATTTGTTGGTAAAGTAATGTCTCTGCTTTTAAATTTGTTGTCTAGGTTTGTCATAGCTTTTCCTCCAAAGAAAAGCATCTTTTAATTTCATGGTGGCAGTCACCATCCACAGTGAATTTTAGAGCCCAAGAAAGAAAATTCTGTCACTGCTTCCTCTTTTTCCCTGTCTATTTGCCATGAAGTAATAGTACAGATGTCATGATCTTAGTTTTCTGAATGTTGAGTTTTAAGTCAGTTTTTCAGTCTCCTCTTTTACCATCATCAAGATGGTCTTCAGAGTTTATCTTTTCGTAAAGGAAATTTGCATGAGAAAGGGGAGTTTTATCAGGAAGTTATTACTAGAGTTCATTTCTTTCTTTAACCTGAGAGATTTATCTGCAAGACAGGCAGCATTTAGTTACCAAGCTTTTCCTCTTCACATTTCCCCATGAATTTCCTTCCTCCTTTTGAAGCCCCAGGTCCCTATCCCTTTCCTAAACTGAGTGAAGCCTCAGTCATCTAGTAGCCTTTTATAACTTGCTAAGTCACTTCAGTCATGTCCAACTCTATGCGACCCCATAGACAACAGCCCACCAGGCTCCCCCATCCCTGAGATTTTCCAGGCAAGAACACTGGAGTGGGTTGCCATTTCATAACCTAGCAGGATATTATGATGTGTTCCTGGATAGACCCTTCCCCCACATCCTCTGCCATAGCTCCTCTCTGAAGTATATACATAATAATAATCGCATGCACTGTTCCTGGGTTTTTCATGTGCTAAAAACTGTCTCCAATGGAAGAAATTCACTGTTTGATGATCATGAATACCATAGGCCCCAGACTTTCTGGCACCTTAATCATCATCAATCAATGAAAGAATCGTGTAGAAGATGACCACATACTCTGGGATACACTTCCCTAAACTTGCCCTTAAAAATGCTTCCTAAAATTTATCTGGGACTTTGGGGGTTTTGATCATGAATCACTTGTTCTCCTTACATGCCTTGCAATAAACCTTTCTCTGTCCCAAGCCCTGAAGTTTCAGTATCCTTTGGCCTTGCTGTGCCTGGGTCATACAAACTTGGATTCAGTAAATTGTGAGCCTCATATCATTGTGAGGCAGCCATAAGTACTTGCACACATAATTAATTTGTTTCTGTCCTGTTGATCTGTCTCATATTATAAGGAGGTCTCTGTAAAGAACCTAAAGGGGCAGAAGGGAAATTATTTTTCCTCCTCTACACTTAGTATCTGGCCAAACTTCAAGAGATTGATAGGCAAATTTCTGTAATTTTCCTCTGGGTCTCTTTCTCTTTTCTCTAAAGTTCATCTTCCTTCATGTTCCTGAATTCTGATATATCTCATCTAATATCTGTTAATGAATCATTCATCTTCTTTTGTATTCTGTTCTGTCTCTAAGTGGAAGTGGAACTGTATCTCCAGACAAATAAGCAGCTCAGGAAATTGTAGGTTTCAGCTAGTTTGTTTTTCTTTCCACTGTGATATCTGAGACCATCAACTAGTGTTATCCACCAAGGTGTGCAGTCATAGGTTGAGACTTCATGAGGCCAAGCAAAGAAGAGACTCTGGGGAAAAAATAACATGGAAAGAACAGCTAGAGGGAATATAGAGTTTTGACACACCTGAGTTCCGTAAAAGAGTAAGTGACCCCACTGAACCCCTGGGACATTTAACAAAGACTAGAATGCCCTGCATGAGAGCAGGGCTAAACTACTCCCAGAATAAAGATTAACTATATCTACACTAAAGGACTTCTATGCAGAGTACATTATGAAAAATGCTGGGCTGGATGAAGCAAGAGCTGGAATCAAGATTGCTGGGAGAAATATCAATTACCTCAGATAGGCAGATGACACCACCCTTATGACAGAAAGTGAAGAAGTACTAAAGAACCTCTTGATGAAAGTGAAAGAGGAGAGTGAAAAGCCTGGCTTAAAACTTAACATTCAGAAAACTAAGATCATGGAATCTGGTCCCATCACTTCATTTCAGATAGATGAGAAACAATGGAAACACTAAGAAACTTTATTTTTTTGTGCTCCAAAATAATGTAGATGGTGACTGCTGCCATGAAATTAAAAGATGCTTACTCCTTGGAAGAAAAGTTATGACCAACCTAGACAGCATATTAAAAAGCTGAGATGTTACTTTGCCAACAAAAGTCCATATAGTCAAAGCTATGGTTTTTCCAGTAGTCAAATATGGATGTGAGAGTTGGACTATAGAGAAAGCTGAGTTTCAAAGAATTGATGCTTTTGAACTTTGGTATTGGAGAAAACTCTTGAGAATCTCTTGGACTGCAAGGTGATCCAACCAATCCATCCTAAAATAGATCAATCCTGAGTGTTCATTGGAAGGACTGATGTTGAAGCTGAAACTCCAATATTTTGGCCACCTCATGTGAAGAGTTTTTTCATTGGAAAAGACTCTGATGCTGGGATGGATTGAGGGCAGGAGGAGAAGGGGACGACAGAGGATGAGATGGCTGAATGGCAACACCGATTGGATGGACATGAGTTTGAGTTTGAGTAAACTCTGGCTGTTGGTGATGGATAGGGAGGCCTGGTATGCTGCAATTCATGGGGTCCCAAACAGCCAGACATGACTGAATGACTGAAGTGAACTGATTACCTGTAATCTGCCTGTTAGTTGAAAGGTCCAGCACCTGTCTGGACTCCAAGGATGATTTGAGAGAAAGTGTAAGCCGTATTTCTGCTCAACTCTAGTCTGAAGTTAGAGATCTGAGAAAGAATAATGTGCATATACATGGAATCCAAGTCTTAGTGGACATCAAGAAAGGGATTTTCAAATTAATTTTTGTGTAATCTCGATATTCAAATGAACATACAGTTACTGCAGCTTTTCTAAATAAAACTGCTTTAAAATAGGGATCAGTGTTCAAGACAAAGATTTTCAGACTTTTCCAAAACTATATATTCTATTGGTTTCTCCTGTTAGACTTATTGTCAGGAAAGTGAAAGAGAACTCTGGTGTCTCTTCCTGTTCCTATAAGGGCGGCAGTCCTATTGGATTAGGTTCTTACCCTTATGACCTCATTTAATCTTAACTATCCCCTTAAAGGCCCTATCTCCAAATACAATCACGTTGGGTGCTAGTGCTATACATGTGAGCTTTGAGGAAACACTTCAATCCATAGCAACCTCTGTTACAGACATCTAAATAAGTGAAATGCAGAACCAGAGCATTAAATGTAAAAGTTGCAAAAATTATTTTAAAAAATTAAAAAAGTTAAAAAACATACATTATCAAACTATTTGGAGAATATTTTAATGTAATACATACCATAATGCACTTATTAAACTATAATGAAAGAAGGAAAATTATAAAATCAATATTTGCCAACTTTCACTGTAGTGAGAGGAAGATGCTACAGCTGAATGCACAGGAGATTTGCAATAAGGATAATATTCTATTGCTTAACTTGACTGTAAATATATGACAATTTATCTTATTACTCTTAGCAACTTGCATTTCAAATTCTATTTCTT
>SJYC01006571.1:0-22200 GCA_006408675.1 Madoqua kirkii
TCGTTGAGAAAAGTAAAATTCACTGTAAATACTTGAAAAATGAAAGTTTTCATAAATATTTTAGAAACTTCATGTTTCATTATGCAGCTGTGATGACAGAATTTCAAAGAATAGCCTAAAATTGACTTTTCTCCTGTTTCTCTCTAAAGATTTATCAAAAGGAGAGATTCATTTTTGTGGCAATTATCATTCTTATTGAACATTTTGAAATAAGAATTATTCTATGTCTCACAGTGACATTAAATTATATTCTTTGTTAATATGTTAAACAAACCAAGGCCTTTAAAATGGTATTTGAGATGAAAGATTCTGTTTTGTACTTTAATACGGCAGCAAATACAGTTTCTCAGATCTACAGTTAGGTAGCTCTGATTTCCCATTCTCTTCTCTTCCTCCTTTTTATTTGTTGTGCCTCATTAAAATTTCAAATGAAACCATATGACACTGATTGGAATTGTTTCTGTTGGGGGGAAATGTACACACTAGATGAGAGGCAGAAATTCATCTGCATTTGAACCCTGCTATTTGTTTGACACAATGGATTTTCAGAAATGTGATTGCAGGAGCTAAATCTTTAATAAAATTGCTATTGACTGTCCCTGCAGGAGGCAATGTGCATGGCAGCTAAACAAGAAGGTTTGAGCTCTAAGCTCTGTAGATTATTGGCTGTGTAACTAACCTCTCTTAAGTACATTTGTTCATCTGAAAACTGTAGTAATATAAACTCCTTAAAGCTGTTAAGAGGATTCAACAAGATAATTTAAATAAGCACTTGGAATCTAGTAAGCTCTTAATAAATGTTAGCTTTTACTGATATTTCTTGATAAACCAAACTTTCCTTGGATGGTGGGGAATAACCCTTCCTGCATCTTTGGCAAAAACTCCTCTCTGTTTACCCCAAAATTATTGCATTATTTTGGAGCAACTATATCAAAATCTGCAAAATAACTCTTGTGTGAATATTTTCCTCTCCCTTCTCCTCTTCCTTCTTGCTTTCGTATTTTCCTTCCTTTCCTCCTTCTCTCCTTTCCCTTCCTTCCTTTCTTTCTTTATTTGCATTTATTGTGCACCACTTGTTTTACATACTCTGCTAGACACTGGAGAAGGAAAAGCTGATTGGCTCTTTTTCCTGAAGGAACTCGTAGACCAATGGAGAAGACAAATATTAATCAGGTAATCACATAAATAAATATAAAATTGCAAAGATGCCAAGTACTATGTTAATGATCGATACATGGATTATAAGAGAATATAGAAGATTGGAAAGACTTCCCCAAGGAATTGAAGCAGGGATATAAATTAATATAAGAGTTAAATGGACATGAGTTTAAGCAAACTCCGGGAGACAGTGAAGGACAGGGAAGCCTGGTGTGCTGCTAGTCCATGGGGTCGCAGAGTCGGACACGACTTAGTGACTGAAAAACAAGAGTTAAATAGCGAAACAGTAAACCTTTAACTAGTCTCCCTGTATCTGCTATTGCTACTTACACTGTCCTCCACAAAGAAGGCAGAGTCAATCTCATTACAATGAAAGCCAGATTACATTACAGCTCTACTCAAATGTCCCATCATTGTTACTGAAAGCTCAGCTTCTCTAAACACCAGTGCTGAATAAAATCATAGAGACTAGAGTTTGGGGTGAAGCAGAAAGGGATAGCTTTATTACTTTGCCAGGCAAAGGGAGACACATTAGGCTTCTGCTTAAAAAACTGTGTCCCAAACTCAGTGAACTTGGTGAGGGTTTTTATAATGGGGGGCAAAGGTGAGATCTCTGACAAAATTAGGGTATCAGCAGGGCCTGCAGTCTCTTAATCTTGTTTTAGGTGGTGGTGGAGGTGTTCATTCACTAAATTGTGCCCTACTCTTTGCAACCCCATGGTGTGCAGCACACCAGACTTCTCTGTCCTTCATTATCTCCCAGAGTTTGCTCAAACTCATATCCATTGAGTCGGTGATTTTATCTGACCATCTTATCTGCTGCTGCCCTTTCTCCTTTTGCCTTCAGTCTTGCCCAGCATCAGTCTTTTCCAGTGAGTCAGCTCTTCACATCAGGTGGCCAAAGTAATGGAACTTCAGCTTCAGCATCAGTTCTTCAAATGACTATTCAGAATTGGTTTCCTTTATATTTGACTGGTTTGATCTTGCAGTCCAAGGGACTCTCAAGAGTCTTCTCCAGAAATTTTGATGCAAAATTCAAAGCATTTCTTCAGCAACTCAGCTTTCTTTGGTCCAGCTCTCACATCCATACATGACTACTGGAAAAACCATAGCTATGACTATGTAGACCTTTGTTGGCAAAGTGATGTGTCTGCTTTTTAATATGCTGTCTAAGTATGTCATAGCTTTCCTTCCAAGGAGCAAGCTTCTTTTAATTTCATGGCAGCAATTACTGTCCACAGTGATTTTGGAGCCCAAGAAAATAAAGCTTGTCACTGCTTCCACTTTTTCCCCTTATATTTGCCATGAAGTGATGGGACAATATGCCACGATCTAAGTTTTTGAATGTTGAGTTTTAAGCCAGCTTTTCCACTCTCCTCTTTTACCCTTAAGAGGCTCTTAAATTCCTGCCATTAGAGTGGTATAATCTGCATATCTGAGGTTGGTGATATTTCTCCCATCTCACTTGGTCAGTCTCCTTATCTTGATGAGCTTTTCTAGTCCCTTTAATCTTGCATCAGGAAATTTCTTGGCTGCTTCTCCCTTGATCAGCAACTGTTAGAATCCACCCTTTGGAACTCTAGGAAGCTCGTAGTGGCTAGAGCCTTGCCTATAAGAAATGGGGGACAAAAAGGCTCTGTGCCTGGGAGTCCCACATGGCTCCACCAAGTTTCATCTTTGCATCTCACAGTGAATCTCATGGTCCTTAGCTCATTCTTATAGAGCCCTATCAGAGAAGGCAGGGGCACCCCACTCCAGTGCTCTTGCCTGGGAAATCCCATGGGCAGAGGAACCTGGTAGGCTGCAGTCCATGGGGTTGCAGACTTGGACATGACTGAGTGACTTCACTTTCACTTTTCGCTTTCATTCATTGGAGAAGGAAATGGCAACCCACTCCAGCGTTCTTGCCTGGAGAATCCCAGGGACGAGGGAGCCTGGTGGGCTGCCGTCTATGGTGTCGCACAGAGTTGGACACGACTGAAGCGGTTTAGCAGCAGCAGCATAGAGCCCTATGTGACTGTCTTCTTGCTAGCTATCTGACCTCATCTTCTACCACTCTCTTTCTATACATTCCTCTCCAGTGACACTAGCCTCCTTGATGTCCCCAGAACACACAGGTAAATTCTAGGTCAGAATCTCTCATCTTGCTTCTCTGTGCGCCATACTCTCTTCTCCAGATGCTCCCTGACTCCTTGTTTGCAGCCTCTCTCCTGGTTTGCAAGCAAAATTCAAGTGTCACACACAGATATCTCAGTGCCTCAAAGTTTGCTCCATTAAATAATACACACACACACACACACACACACACACACACATACGAATACCACTCTTCCTATCAAAAATGTATGTGAAAGTACCACACTGTAGCCACACTATGGTTTTCCATTTGTTTTTTTAATGATGATGGATGCTAACTGGATTTATAGTGATGATCAGTTTATAATATATAAAATATGGAATCATTATGAAACTAATATAATATGGAATGAAAGTTGTTCAGTCATGTCCAACTCTTTGTGACCCCGTGGACAGTGCAGTCCATGGAGTTCTCCAGGCTAGAATACTGGAGTGGGTAGCCTTTCCCTTCTCCAGGGGATCTTCCCAACCCAGGGATCAAACCCAGGTCTCCCGCATTGCAGGCAGCTTCTTTACCAGCTGCGCCACCAGGGAAGCCCAAGAATACTGGTGTGGGTAGCCTGTCAATTCCCCAGCAGATCTTTCTGACCCAGGAATCGAACTGGAGTCTCCTGCATTGCAGGCAGATTATGAGCTGAGCTACCAGGGGAACTAATATAATATTGTATGTCAATAATATCTTAGTATAAAAGAGTAATAATAATTTACCTAAAAGCATATAGAAGTTACTAAAATATTTTAAGCAGGAAGTGGGTTAACATGATTAAATTTCTGTTAAAAAAAACAAAACCTTCCTCTGCTACAGTGTGATACTTGCATATACATTTCCCCTTCCTACTCTTCATGTCCCTGTATAGACAAAAGAGGCCAATTTAACTGTATTTTTTAATGGAGCAAACTTTGAGGCATGGAGACATTTGTGACACTTAAATTTTGATTACAAACTAGAAGGGGGCTGCAAAGGAGGAATCAGGATTTGGCCTTTTACTAATGTATTATTGTTCTTAGAGGTGTAATCATAATGTCTTTCTTTTATCTTGAGGGCCTCTTGAGATTATTCAAGATATTTAATTCTATATTTTTATATGTTGAATCTGCATATAAAGAATTAATTATATTCTACATATTATTTTTTCTATTTTGCTTGTCAGAATTTCTGCTAAACACACTACCCAGAATTCAAGTAGTGTTTAATTCTGTGTATGTCAATTGACGTAATCTGGACCCTGTTCCTTCTCTTCTCCCAAAGTACATTTTACAGCAGGAATCTGGTAGAAGAGGAAAATCATAAAATTAATTTTTTTTTTCATTTTATATCATCATTTTTAGGCAGAAAAACTTTAGGAGGGACAAGTGAGGTGGGAATCAACAGATTCTTGTGGCACCAGTTCGTTATTTTCTCTTTTTACAAAGGAATTGGAGAACTTGCTTGTCGAGCTTGCTTTTAAGACTGTGTCCACTGTGATGAACATTTCTACTTGTGCTGTGTGTTCATGGCATGGTTTTGCATTTTGGAGGAGCACTAATTTCTGTTCAGAAGTCAGGCCTGCTTAGTCAGCACTCCTTGTCTTTGGAATCTTCTATGTTCCCCACTTAACTTCTATAATTTGCTTCTGTGTTTTTGTTAATGTATGTTCTTGCTTAGGGGATTAAGCTTGCAACTATATGTCCATTGTGACCCTTTACTGTGGTTTTGGTTAATTCCGGTCCTACTTTATGTTTGCTCAGGTAAATGAGGCTCAGTATTCTTTCAGATATCTTTTAAAATAATGATATCAATAATCTAAGATTTAATAAGTTTGCATATCCTGGTTGACCCTGTTGACCAACATGTGTTCATAGTGTTAGCTGTCTCTACATTGAGCAACCTCACGGACCTCTATGGATCCATTTAGCTATGAAGTAAAATCATATAGTAGTATAAACTCGGTGGAAGACGTTTTTGGAGAGATCTCCTATATCCCAACTTATTTTTCAATTGGTTAACTCAGTTCCCCCAAATAGGAATAATGCCTCACATTTGTATAACACTCTGTAGTTAACAAAACACACTGAGAGGCATTCTTTTATGTGGCTTTTCCCCCAACAATTCTGTGAGTTAGGCTGGACATGTATTTTTTATCCTGATTTTACCAATGAGGAAACAGGAATTGAGACTTGTCTCACCTACTTACAGCAAGTAAATGGCAAATCTGAATCTAAAAGCCAAGACTTAAGATGTTACCTGGCTAGGTGGTCTCTGCACATGATCATGCTGCCTCCTAGGCACAGCTTTCCCACTCACGAGCTGCTGTTCTAGGCAGTGCTGAGACCCTGGCTTTCTCAGCACTCAGTGTAATGCAGGATTATTATTATTTTCTGTATACTGTGACGATAAACAAGCCTGGAAGCACAGTCTTAGTACTTCATGGGGGAAGAGAAACCTGCTTAAGTCACTGAATGAAAGATTTAGTATGTGCCTAGCAGTCTGTGAGTTCAAATGTTTCTCCAGTATACCCTCACCCACTCTCTAATACTTGTATCCATTTGCCTCCAAGGAACCTCCCCTCCTGACTCTCCATCTCTGTGGCCCCAGGAAGCCTACTAACAACAGTGACCCAGAGGTGCGGGTGTGGAGGTGTGGGCCTCAGTAGGTCTGTGTGCTGTCTCTTCTTGTTCTGGTGATTGGCTCAAAGGTGCTCATAGGATTCAACCAGAGAGACTTCCTTTGTGACTTTTGGGAAAGAGAATATGACCACCCTCCTGGAACTGAACCAGGAAGCATGTAGACTGGAGCTGCTGCTGTCTTGGCTTCTCCTGAAGCTGAGATTGTAATGAAGGGTAGCTAAGAGATAAACTGAGCCCTGCTAATATCATTTGATGTCAAAATAGCATACACTAGCTCCATACTTTAGAGTTATATGAACCAGTAAATTCCCCCTTTCCTTAAAGTAATTGGACTAGGTTGTTGTCACTTGAAGCCTGATGAACAACACAAAAAGTCATCTGGACTCTTTCACAAATGATTAAAAGTTTTGATTTGTCACCTTAAAGGCTTTGGGAGACAGGAATGATTTAGAAATGAAGGTTCCAATGTGATATTATCTCTTTCAGCCTAAGTGTGTTTTTCTTCTATCTCTGGAAAGATGATTCATAACCTTATGAAGAAAAACTATCGCTGTATAAAGTTTCACAGAATCTATGTTTACAGAAGGTGCTTTTGGCACAGTCAGTTACCTGTGTTAATCCGACAAATAATTACTGTTATGACACTGAACTAGGCTAGGGAATAAGACATCATCCTTGCTCTTAAAGAAGAATTATTTTCTGTACACTGTGACATTAAACAAGCCTGGAAGCACAGTCTTAGTACTTCATGGGGGAAGAGAAACCTGCTTAAGTCACTGAATGAAAGATTTAGTATGTGCCTAAATTTAATTTAGTTGGTCGAAAAGACACATTATTGTGGAGAGGAAAGTAGTTACAAGTCAGTATAGAACTAAATGTCATTTGAGTGTCACTGGGGAAGGCAAAGGAGGACGAGGCCATCAAAGATTGAAAAATGATAATCTCTATGAAAGAGACAGGGCTAGAGCCACATCTTTAAGATTTGGGCAGGTGACGCGCAAGAAGTCCTCCTAGGAGCTGAAGCATAGCATGGGCAAGGACTCAGAGACAGGAGAGAACAGTGATGGAAGATGGTAGTGACTCAACAGGATGGGATGCAGCAGAGGAGTCGAGGGAGGAAAAATAGCTTGGAAAATTCCATCTGTTACCTCTGAGAACAACTTTGGAATAAAGCTCTTTGCTTAGGATTTGCATTGAGAAACCACAGCAAGACAGTAACCTTTGAGCATTTATTGTACACATTTGTTGTTGTTCAGTTGCTCAGTTATATCTGAATCTTTGTGACTCCATGGACTGCAGCACGCCAGGCTTCCCTGTTCTTCACTATCTCCCAGAGTTCGCTCAAATTCATGTTCATTGAGTCGGTGATGACATCCAACCACCTCAACCTCTGTCACCCCCTTCTCCTCCTGGCCTTAGGTGAAACACTTCACAAGGATTATCTCACTTAAAAATATTACCTTTGAAGTGGTTACTGTGTCTACATCTTATTCAGAGTAACAGTTCTTTACCAAGCCTGTGAGTGGTTGAGGCAAAACCAGCGGTCAGTTTGCCATTGAAACATATGCAGTTGTGTTGGTCATGAAATTCCCTCTCCCCTCTAAGATGAACAGAGCAGTCACTTTGCACAACATACTTGAAAATCATGTTCTCACAGTTCAGTGAGTATTCATATTTTTGGCACATTTAACATTCAGAGTTACTATCTACGCATTTTTAGAATGACTGGGTTCCAAACATTTGAAGAGCCTCTTTTTAAACAGGAATGCATTTCATTTCTTCTAGACTTTAAGCAAGAGAATGAAATCTCATGAATTAGATTCAATTAATATTGAGAACATCACAATAGCTAGGGATGCACTTGTATCATTATTATTTTGCTTTTCCCCAACAAACAGGGGAAGGTAACTGTCTTTATTCCCATTGTCAGTTCAGTTCAGTCAGTCAGTTCTGTTGCTCAATCGTGTCCAACTTTTTGCAGCCCCATAGATGGCAGCACGCCAGACCTCCCTGTTCATTACCATCTCTCGGAGTTCACTCAGACTCACATCCATCAAGTCAGTGATGCCATCCAGCCATCTCATCCTCTGTCGTCCCCTTCTCTTCCTGCCCCCAATCTCTCCACATCAGAGTCTTTTCCAATGAGTTAACTCTTCTCATGAGGTTGCCAAAGTACTGGAGTTTCAGCTTTAGAATCATTCCTTCCAAAGAAATCCCACAGTTGATCTCCTTCAGAATGGACTGGTTGGATCTCCTTGCAGTCCAAGGGACTCTCGAGAGTCGTCTCCAACACCACAGTTCAAAAGCATCAATTCTTCATCGCTCAGCCTTCTTCACAGTCCAACTCTCACATCCATACATGACCACAGGAAAAACCATATCCTTGACTAGACGAACCTTAGTCAGCAAAGTAATGTCTCTGCTTTTGAAAATACTATCTAGGTTGGTCATAACTTTTCTTCCAAGGAGTATGCGTCTTCTAATTTCATGGGTGCACTCACCATCTGCAGTGATTTTGGAGCCCCCCAAAATAAAGTCTGACACTGTTTCCACTGTTTCCCCATCTATTTCCCATGAAGTGATGGGACTGGATGCCATGATCTTCGTTTTCTGAATGTTGAACTTTAAGCCAACTTTTTCACTCTCCTCTTTCATTTTCATCAAGAGGCTTTTTAGCTTCTCTTCACTTTCTGCCATAGGGGCGGTATCATCTGCATATCTGAGGTTATTGATCTGGATGCCATGATCTTCGTTTTCTGAATGTTGAACTTTAAGCCAACTTTTTCACTTTCCTCTTTCACTTTCAGCCTCTAGTTCCTCTTCACTTTCTGCCATAAAGGTGGTGTCATCTGCATATTCGAGGTTATTGATATTTCTCCCAGACATCTTGATTCCAGTTTGTGTTTTTTCCAGTCCAGCATTTCTCATGATATTCTGCATATAAGTTAAATAAGCAGAGTGACAACCCTTACCTCTGAACTATTTTTCTAGATTCCTCATACATGTGCTAATATATGATATTTATTTTTCTCTTTTTGACTTATATCAACCTGTATGACAAACTCCAGATTCATCCACATCTCTACAAATAACCCTATATTGTTTATTTTGGTGGCTGAGTATTATTTTATTGCACACATGTACCTATTACCAGGGCAGAAATAGAGATACAGACATAGAGCATGGGTACAGGGACACTGTGGGGAGGGGGGAGAGTGGATTGTGGAACAGATTGGGAGATTAGAAATTGGGAGATAATGTGTGCACCACCATATGTAAAAATGGATGACTAGTGGGAACCTGTTGTAAAGCACAGGAAGCTCAGCTTGGTGCTCTGTGATGGCCGAGAGGGGTGGGATGGAGGGAGGCTCACAAGGGAGTAGATATATGTATAGCTGATTTCCTTCATTGTAGAGCTTCATTGTAGAACAGAAACTAATAAAACACTGTGAAGAAATTATGTTCAAACAAAAAATAAGCATTAAAAAACAACTACAAAAGACTTAACCATTCCCTTTCTTTTATACTACCTTCTAGTATTGTTAAAAAATGTAGGCTGTTTGTGCAGATGTGGACTATGAAAGTCACAATCTCTTAGTCGTGTCCGACTCTAGATAAGCATTATAATAGCTGTTTTAATTTAGGTATGCACTGATCCTGTTCAAAATAAAAGTTTGCTTTACTTTGAGACATATCTTGGTCTCCAGTTGCTGATTAATAGCATGGGATCAGTAACATCTAACAGTCTATAAACCAAACTATTGAAAGTATTACTACTTTATAAAATTGACTCAAGGGAGACCAAAAGTAATGGTGGTAAGAAAGGCCATTTTCAGTCCTCTATACCATGTCTGATGATGTCACTCCAACACTGATCGTTGAGCTAGAAGTAATCATCATTAATAATTGATAATATCATATATATAATATGCAAATAAATAATTTTGAAATATTTTCTTCTAAGTCTGTTTTGTGAACCTGGATTACAAACTATATACTCACTAGACTATTTTATTTTAGCGTGGCAAAAGTAGAGAAATTGATCTCATACTAAATTTACAGCCTGAATTTTTCTTTCCTATCCTTTGGCTACCCTTAATCTGTATTCCTTTCTTACTACTATTTCAGTGACAATAAAGCATCTTAACTGCAATCTTTTATTTATTTATTTATTTGAAGCTTACTTCAAAAATCTATGAATCTGTCTAAATGTTAAATGAAAACTCATGTATTATGCTATATGGACAAAGATAAAAGAATTTAAGAATTGGTAAAACTAATGCCTACATTTTTGAAAAACAACTCTCACATTTCTGTATGCCATTAAGGAACTAATTACAGTAAGCTATTTTATTTGTACCACTACCATTAATTTGAACATACTCTTAGATGTAAGCATTTATTAATAGAATTTTAGTAATTGTTGAATAGCTCATAAATCAATAATAGTTATCGAGTAACTACTGTCGAGGAAATTGCTTTAATACTGGTGGTGGTAGTTTAGTCACTAATTTATGTCCAACACTTGTGACCTCATAGATTGTAGCCCTTCAGGTTCCTCTGTCCATGGGATTTCTAATATTATGTAGGATTTAAAATATATTCAATAGGTCCTTGTCTTTGAAGATCTCAGAGTTTATCTTGAGGTATTTTACAAGGCAGTGTTTGTTCTTTTATGTTTATTTTGCAAATAATTTATTCCTTAATTGATTGCCTATAAGATTTTTCACTTCTAAAGATATTCTGTTCAATTCAGCTCAGTTGTGTCTGCTTCTTTGCGAACCCATGAACTGCAGTGTGCCAGGATTATTTGTTCATCTTCAATCCTGGAGCTTACTCAAACTCATGTCCACTGAATTGGTGATGCCATCCAACCATCTCATCCTCTGTTGTTCCTTTCTCCTCCTACCTTCAATTTTTCCTAACACCAGAGTTTTCAAATGAGTCAGTTCTTCACATCAGGTGGCCAAAGTATGGGAGTTTCAGCTTCAGCATCAGTCTTGTCAGTGAATATTCAGGATTGATTTCCTTTAGGATGGACTGGTTGTATCTCCTCACTGTCAAAGGACTCAAGAGTTTTCTCTAATACCATAGTTCAAAAGCATTAGTTGTTTGCAACTCAACTTTCTTTGTAGTCCAGTTCTCACATCCATACATGACTACCAAAAAATCTATAGCTTTGAAGAGCAAAAACTTTTTTTGACAAAGTAACATCTCAGCTTTTTAACATGCTATCTAAGTTGGTCAGAACTTCTCTTCCAAGTATCCACTGCCTTTTAATTTCATGGATGCAGTCATCATATGCAGTGATTTTGGAGCTCAAGAAAATAAAGTATCTCAGTGTTTCCATTGTTTCCTCATCTATTTTAAATGAAGTAATGGGAGTAGATTCCATGATCTTAATTTTCTGAATGTTGAGATTTAAGCCAACTTTTTCACTGTCCTCTTTCACTTTCATCAGGAGGCCTTATAGTTCTTTGTTTTCTGCCATAAGTGTGACACCATCTACATATCTGAGGTTACCTGATGTATGTGATATTTTTAAATCTGATATTTCATATCTGATATTTCTTCCAACAATCTTAATTCCAGCTTGTGCTTCATCCAACTCACTATTTCTCATAATGTACTCTGCATATAAGTTAAATAAGCAGGGTGACAATATACAGATTTGACATACTTCTTTTCCAATTTGGTACCAGTCTGTTATCAACAACCTCAGATATGCAGATGACACCACCCTTATAGCAGAAAGTGAGGAAGAACTAAAGAGCCTCTTGATGAAAGTGAAAGAGGAAATTGAAAAAGTTGGCTTAATGCTCAACATTCAGAAAACTAAGATCATGGCAACTGGTCCCATCACTTCATGCAAATAGATGGGGAAACAGTGGAAACAGTGGCTGACATTATTTTTGTAGGCTCCAAAATCACTGCAGATGGAGATTGCAGCCATTAAATTAAAAGACACTTACCATTTGGAATGAAAGTTATGACCAACCTAGACAGCATATTAAAAAGCAGAGACATTACTTTGTCAACAAAGATCCATCTAGTCAAGGCTATGGTTTTTCCAGTTGTCATTTATGGATGTGAGAGTTGGACTATGAAGAAAGCTGAGCACCGAAGAATTGATGTTTTTGAACTGTCTGTTGGAGAAGACTCATCTAAGACTCTCCTTAGATGGCAAGGAGATCCATCCAGTCCATCCTAAAGGAGATAAGTCCTTGCTGTTCATTGGAAAGATTAATGTTGAACCTGAAACTCCAATAATTTGGCCACCTGATGCAAAAATTTGACTCACTTGAAAGACTCTGATGCTAAGAAAGATTGAGAGCAGGAAAAGAAGGGAACAACAGAGGATGAAATGGTTGGATGGCATCACTGACTCAATGGACTTGAGTCTGGGTGAACTCCAGGAGCTGGTGATGGACAGTGAGGCCTGGTGTGCTGTGGTTCATGGGGTTGCAAAGATTCGGACATAACTGAGTGATTGAAATTAACTGTTGTTCCGTATCCAGTTCTAACTGCTGTTTCTTGACTTGCATACAGATTTCTCAGGAAGCAGGTCAGCTGATTAGGTATTCCCATCTCTTTAAGAATTTTCCACAATTTGTTGAGATCCACAGTCAAAGGCTTTGGCACAGAATATGAAGCAGAAGTATATGTTGTTCTGGAACTCTCTTGCTTTTTTGATGATCTAGTGGATATTGGCAATTTGATCTCTGGTTCCTCCATGTTTTCTAAATTTAGCTTGAACATCTGGAAGTACTGTTGAAACCTGGCTTGGAGAATATTGAGCATTATTTTACTAGCAGGTGACGTAAGTGCAGTTTGCAGTAGTTTGAACATTCTTTGGTTGCCTTTCTTTGGGATTGGAATGAAAACTGAACTTTTCCAGTCCTGTAGCCACTGTGGAGTTTTCCAAATTTTCTGGCATACTGAATGCAGCACTTTCACAGCATCATCTTTTAGGATTTGAAAGAGCTCAACTGGAATGCCATCACCCCCACTAGCTTTGTTTGTAGTGATGTTTGTTAAGGCACACTTGACTCGAATTCCAGAATGTCTGGCTCTAGGTGACTTATCACACCATCGTAATTATCTGGGTCCTGAAGATCTTTTTTGTATACTTCTTCTGTGTCTTCTTGCCACCTCTTCTTAATATAATCTGCTTCTGTTATGGCCATACTGCTTCCACCCTTTATTGTGGCCATCTTTGCATAAAATATTCCCTTGGTATCTCTAATGTTCTTGAAAACGTCTTTAGTTTTTCCCATTCTATTATTTTTCCTCTATTTGTTTGCACTGGTCACTGAGGAAGGCTTTCTGATCTCCCGTTCCTATTCTTTGGAACTCTGAATTCAAGTAGGTATATCTTTCCTTTTCTCCTTTGCCTTTCGCTTCTCTTCTTTTCTCAGCTACTTGTAAGGCCTCCTCAGGCAACCATTTTGCCTCTTTGTACTTCTTTTTCTTGATGCTGGTTGATTACTGCCTCCTGTGCAATGCCATGAGCCACCATCCATAGTTCTTCAGGCACTCTGTCTATCAGATCTAATTCCTTAAATTTATTTGTCACTTCCATGTATAATCATAAGGGATTTGATTTAGGTCGTACCTGAATGGTCTAGTGGTTTTCCCTACTTTCTTCAATTTAAGTCTGAATTATTTTCATTTCTCTTTAGGCAAACAATGAGAAAAATACAGTCAGATTTACTTTTTCAAATGCTTCATACTCCTGTCATATCATTGGATAATTCTTGAACACCATCTAGGCAAAAGATGGGTACATTATACTTCTAATAAAAGGAATGTGCCTTGAGAATAGCTGTTTTACTCTGCATCACTTAATTTCAAATTAGCATAGCTTAAATTTTTCCTATAATGTTATATGTACATTTGAGACTATATTGTTTTAAAATAGCCATCTATGAGAACCAGCCAGTTTAAGAAATAGAGCATAAAGTCTGTTTTATTTTTTGCACATAGTACACCTTTCATCTTTCTAATCCTCCTTGATGACCCTGAATAAAATTATAAAGCTAAGTTGGTGTATTTTCCTTAAAAAAAATAAACAGTTGTGTTTCTTTTTTTGCCATATATTTATCTGTGACTTTATTTTTTATTTTGTAGTTTATATTTATAATTTTCATCCAGGTAAATTCATTATCTGAAACTTTTTCATTGTTACCTCATTACAGTATTTTATAGAATGGATATGGAACAGTTACTTTATTTGTACTACTGTAGGTGGATTCCTGTGCTGTTTTCAAGTTGTTGCTGTTATTGAACAAGCTTGCTCAGGTGCACCAGTGCAAATATTACTATGGCATACACACTAGAATAGAAATTGTTGTATGTGTATTGAAATTTATTTAGTAACAGCACCAAGGGACCTCAATTGCTCAAAAGCTGGACACTGAAATTCATTTCAGTTCAGCCACTCAGTCACTTCTGACTCTTTGCAATGGACTGTAGCACACCAGGCTTCTCTGTCCATCACCACTCCCATAGCTTGCTCAAATGCATGTCCATTGAGTCAGTGATGCCATCCAACCATCTCATCCTCTGTCATTTCCTTCTCCTCCCACCTTCAATCTTTCCCAGCATCAAGGAGTCAGTTCTTCCCATCTGGTGACCACCTACTGGAGTTTCACCTTCAACATTTGCCCATCCAATGAATATTCAAGACTGATTTCCTTTAGGATTGACTGACTTGATCTCCTTGCAGTCCAAGGGGCTCTCAAGAGCCTTCTCCAATACCACAGTTCAGAAACAGCAATTCGTTGGTGCACAGCTCTTTTTATAGTCTAACCCTCACATCCATACATGGCTATGGGAAATGATAGCTTTGATTCAGTTCAGTTCAGTTCAGTCTCTGAACTTCAGTTCAGTCTGACTCTTTGTGACCCCATGGACTGCAGCACTTCAGGCCTCCCTGTCCATCACCAACTTCCAGAGCTTTTCAAACTCATCTCCATCACGTTGGTGATGCCATCCAAACATCTCATCCTGTCATCCCCTTCTCCTCCCTCCTTCAATCTTTCCAAGCATCAGGATCTTTTCAAATGAGTCAGTTCTTTGCATCAGGTGGCCTAAGTATTGCAGCTTCAGCTTCAGCATCAGCCCTTCCAATGAATATTCAGGACTGATTTCCTTTAGAATGGACTGATTGGATGCCGTTGCTATTCAAGGGACACTCAAGAGTCTTTTCCAACACCACAGTTCAAAAGTATCCATTCTTCGATGCTCAGCTTTCTTTATAGTCCAGATTTCACATACATACATGACTACTGGAAAAACCATAGCCTGGACTAGACAGACCTTTGTTGGAAAAGTAATGTTTCTGCTTTTTAATATGCTGTCTAGGTTGGTCATAGCTTTTCTTTCAATGACCAAGCACCTTTTAATTTCATGGGTGGAGTCACCATCTGCAGTGACTTTGGAGCCCAAGAAAATAAAGTCTCTCACCATTTCCATTGTTTCCCCATCTATTTGCCGTTAAGTGATGGGACACTGAAATTAGAGCAATGCCATGTCAGCCAAGCTCAGGGAACTTGGCTTTCCTAAACAGGTATAGTGGCAAAGAGATTTGCAGACTGTGAAGTAGTGGCGCCATCCCTTATATCCAACCTGGTATCATGCCCTCCTGGTAGACAGGCACTAGTGCAAGTGGCTTCTACTGGAAGAGCCTCATAGCATATGGGAGTCTTTCTATAGACTTTGTGGCTGCTGACTCTTTAGAATCTAATTCACATTTCCACTGGGAACAGAATTGCTGTGTCATAGGATTTATGTGGTTTCAATTTTAATAGTTACTGCTTAAGTGTTTTATTTAAAGTAGTGCACTAAGTTACATTCCTAGCAACAGCTTTTTCCTAGCAACTGTTTCAGAATTTTGGCAATACTAGAAATTTTAGACATTTTAAGTTTTGTAAATTTAAAAGAATTAAGGTTTTTACATTTCCTGGTTTTTAGTGAAATTGACCTTGTGAAATACTTATCCTTGTTTTGTGGCCATTTTTTTTCTTGTTTTTTTAAATGATAAATTTTATGAATTGTTTGTGTTTTTAATCTTAATTACAATGTGTGTGTGTTTTCTGTCCACTCTCTTTATGTTGTTGGTTTCTTTTTTTAAATTAAGAATGTCACAATTTTTCAAATTTATCACATTTGTTTAACTTTGAATTTTTGTACCTCATTGTAAGAAATATGTACCACTCAAGATTTGAAGATAAACTTCAGTATTTTCTTCCAAAATATTTAAATTTTGCCTTACACAATGCATGTGTGTGTGCATGGATGCTCAGTTATGTGACTTTTTTTCTGCAATCCCATGGACTATAGCCTGCAGTCTCCACTGTCCATAGAATTTTCCAGGCAGGTTACTGGAGTGGGTTACCATTTTCCTACTCAACTCTTAACAGTAATTTGCATAACTCATATGTAACTCATTTCCCTCCCATTAGCTATGTGTACTAATAATCCTTAAAAGATCTAAAGAAAGTAGAATTTATTAGAATAAGGGCCAAAGGGAAATTATTAAGAAAGTGACTTTAAAGCTATTAGCCTGATGCTACAAAACCTAAGAAGAAGAGAGGATGGAATCCTGTTTTCTATATCTCCATATGGATAAACAATTTTCCCACCACCTGCCCTTAATGAATTTCCTATCCTCTCTCCAGTTATTAGCAATACCAACTGTAGGAGGTGTCAGGATTTTTGGACTTCTTTCTGGGTTTTCTATTCCATTTCTTGTTATATATTTTCATTCCTGCTGCTAATACCAAACAGTGGTAAAGTGGAAAGCCTTTGTTTTTCTAGGGTCCTGTTTTCTTCTATGAAACTGAATTCCAGTGTTGGTTGTGTGATTCTTTTGAAAGCCTGACATTATTTAGAAAATGAAAAAGACTTGAGGGAAAAATATATCACATGCTAGTTCTGCTATGATCTGCATGTCTGTGTCCTCTACAAATTCATATGCAGAATTCTAACCTCCAAAGATGGTGATGTTCACTAAAAAAAAAAAATACATGCAACTTAAAAATTTAGAATTAGGTTTTATTTGGTGGGAATTTCAAACTCAAGCCTGGGAAACAGTATCTCAGGTGACCCTAAAAGAGCTACTCCAAACAAGGAGGGGAGGAGTCATATCATGTATAAGTTTGTAGCAAGGGGGCAGGTAATCTGAATATTAAAAGATTGCTCATAATTAAAAACAGAGAAGGCAATGGCACTCACTCCAGTACTCTTGCCTGGAAAATCCCATGGACGGAGGAGCCATGTAGGCTGCAGTCCATGGGGTTGCTAGGAATAGGACACAACTGAGCAGCTTCACCTTCACTTTTCACTTTCATGCATTGGAGAAGGAAATGACAACCCACTCTAGTGTTCTGGCCTGGAGAATCTCAAGGTCAGAGGATCCTGGTGGGCTGCCATCTATGGGGTGGCACAGAGTCAGACACAACTGAAGCGACTTAGACAACCCAAATCTCTCACATGAAGAGATTTAGAAATCTTCTATGTATAGGAAGACACAAGCATCTAGCCTTGCTGAAACCATTCCTTTCATATTTATCTAGCTATCTGGGACCAATCTTGCCTTCTTTATTGTTAGCATACGAATTCCTTGTTTACTGTAAGAGATGGTGAATGTGGCTGGTAGTCATTTCTCATATCCCCTAAGCTCCTCAGAGGTTACCAGGGAGGAAGTAACTGATGGCTGCCAAATAGCTGACTTTGTTTCACCTCAGTCAGTTCAGCCGCTCGGTCATGTCTAACTTCTTGCAACCCCACGGAGAGCAGCATGCCAGGCTTCCCTGCTCATCACCAACTCCTGGAGCTTACTCAAACTCATGACCATTGTGTTGGTGATGCCATCCTACCATCTCATCCTCTGTCATCTTTTTTCCTCCCACCGTCAATCTTTCCCAGCATCAGGATCTTTTCCAATAAGTTGCTTCTTCACATCAGGTGGCCAAAATGTTGATAGTTCATTTGGAAAAAGGTTGTTTCCAGTTAGAGCAGAAAATACTTCATTTCATGGAGATAGGGCTTTAGGGAGATGATAAGGTCATGAGGGCTCCACCCACATGAACTGGACTATCACTTTTATAAAAGAGGCTCCAGGGAGATCCCACTAGGTAAGAACATAGGAAACAGTTGTCAGTTTGCAACACGGAAAAGATCCTTCACCAGACTCTGACCAGGTTGATACCCTAATATCAGACTCTATCTTCTAGAAAGGTGAGAAATAAATTTTTGTTGTTTATAAGAGCCACTCAGTCTGTAGCATTTTTTTTATAATAGTTTTTATGGAGTCAGAGAAGCTAACTTCTCTTGGACTTCTGTCTCCCCAAGGTCTTGGCCTCACAAATATTTGTTGCTTGGGTAGCTGTCTAGTACATACAGCCAGTTATCCGTAAGTTGCTCCTGTTCAATTTTTGTATTTGTTCTCAGCGAGAGGAATGGTCCAAAACAAATTAGTCCTCAATTCCAATAGAAAGAACTGTCTGGGAGTTTGTAATTTCCTCCGTTCTGACTCACTGCAACAAAAATTTGAAGCAACAGACAGACCAGTGTTATAGCTCAGTTTTATTGGCAAGCAAAGGAAAATACATCATCAAGGCATGAGGGTGGGCCGACCCAAAAGATACTAAGAGAAGAGAAGCCCCTGGCTCAATTTTGCCTCCTCTTTTTGCTTGCTTTTTCTCCTGCCCTTGAGACTACGCTATGTAAACTGGGCTAGCCAGGAGGGCTATTTGTTTTACCTGAGGTCCTCAGTTTGATTCTGGGATCTTCCTTTGTTCTAATTCCCTGGGTTTTTCCCTCCTTTGTCTTTTAGCCACTGCCTTTCTGGACTCCTTTTTTCTATTCTAACTACCTAACAAAACCAACCCATCTTCGTTGTGTGTGTGTGTGTGTGCGCGTGTGTGTTTTCTATTTTCACTTCAGTTACAATTTTTAATACACTTTTTCAAATTCACTTTATACATTTTGTAACCTGTTTTTCTTGTATATATTTATAACCAAGCAGGACACTATAAGGGCTACATGGGACAGACCCCTCCCTCATACTCTCTGCTGTAGCTCTTCTTTTAAGTACCTAGATAATAGTATCTGATACACATTTTATGAATTGTTTTACAGATGCTAAGCCCCACCAAATACAAGACATTAACTACTTGATGATCATGAGTAGTAGCCCCCAGACCTAATAACAACTAAAGATTGATAATGTTATCCCCAGTGAGACAGCCTTGTTGCTTCACCATCAACTGATCTGAGAATGTGTATAAGCTGATTATATACACAGGGATACCCCTCCCTCATTTTTCCATTAAAAATTGCTGTGCTAAAATCCCTAATAGAGTTTGGGCTATTTGAGCACTAACTATTCAGGACTCCTTGCTCAGCACCCTACAGTAAACTCAGTACCACCCAGTGTCTGCTGATTAGATTTACTATATGCAGATGAGCAAACCCTAGTTTGGTTTCACATCATTTCAAAAAATTTATTCTTAATTACTTTAAGAATATAATTTTTTTAAGATTCTGCATGTCATAATTCTGCATTATTTATGGGTTTGATTATGTAGGCTTACTTCTGCTTCAACTCTTAGCTTACTTTCTCAAATGTTTGGAACGTTGTATTATTATCAGCATATTTTCCTTGAACTTTTCTATGTAGATATTCTCAGTGGTTTGAATTAAAATTCTTCAAAGAGGGATTTTGTTTACTTTTGACATGAACCTGGAAACACTGATGATAGACTACTTTATACTTTTTGGTTGGGTATTTAAAGATCATCAAATCATTGTAAATTCTGGGCTCTCTCATAACTTATTTTTCCCTTAGGCTAAGAGTTGCCACATGCAAAGAAATAAAGGAAAGAGATAGAGGAAAACAATATGCAAAGAAATAGAGGTAAACAATAGAATGGGAAAGACTAGAGATTTCTTCAAGAAAATTAGAGATACCAAAAGAACCTTTCAAGCAAAGATGGACACAATAAAGGACAGAAAATGTATAGACCTAACAGAAGCAGAAGATATTAAGAAAAGGTGACAAGAATATACAGAAGAAGAAGTGAAGTCTCTCAGTTGAGTCTGACTCTTTGTGACCTCATAGACTAGTTTTCCAGGCTCTATGGAATTTTCCAGGCAAGAATACTGGAGTGAGTTGCCATTACCTTCTCCAGAAGAACTACACAAAAAAGATCTCATGACCCAGATAAATCAAGATGGTGTGATCATTCACCTAGAGCCAGACATCCTAGAATGCAAAGTCAAGTGGGCCCTAGGAAGCATCACGATGAAAAAAGCTAGTGGAGGTGATGGAATTTCAGTTGAGCTATTTCAAATCCTAAAAGATTGATGCTCTGAAAGTGCTACAGTTAATATGCCAGCAAATTTGGGAAACTTAGCAGTGGCCCCAGGACTGGAAAATGTCAGTTTTCATTCCAATCCCAAAGAAAGGCAATACCAAAGAATGCTTTAAAACTGAAAGTGAAAGTTAATCCCACAGTTGTGTCCAACTATTTATGATTCCATGGACTACAGCCTGTCCTCTGTCCATAGAATTCTCCAGGCAAACTACCGCACAATTGCACTCATCTCACACATTAGCAAACTAGTGCTCAAAATTCTGCAAGCCAGGCTTCAACAGCACATAAACCATGAACTTCCAGATGTTCAGGCTGGATTTAGAAAAGACAGAGAGATCAAATTGCCAACATCTGCTGGATTATCGAAAAAGTGAGAGAGTTCCAGAAAAACATATACTTCTGTTTCATAGACTATGCCAAAGCCTTTGACTGTGTGGCTCACGACAAACTGCGGAAAATTCTTAAAAAGATGGGAACACCAGGTCAGCTGACCTGCCTCCTGAGAAATCTGTATGCAGATCAAGAAGCAGCAGTTAGAACTGGACATGGAACAACAGACTGGTTCCACATCAGGAAAGGCGTACATCAAAGCTGTATATTGTCACCCTGCTTATTTAACTTATATATAGAGTATATAATGAAAAATCCTGGACTAAATGAACCACAAGCTTGAATTAAGATAGCTGGAATGAATATCAATAACCTCAGATATGAGGATGACACCACTCACATGGCAGAAAGCAAAGAACTAAAGAGCCACTTGATGAAAGTGAAACAGGAGAGTGAAAAAATTAGCTTAAAACTCAACATTCAGAAAACTAAGATCATGGAATCTGGTCCCATCACTTCATTTCAAATAGATGGGGAAACAATGGAAACTGACAGATTTACTTTGGGGGGCTCCAAAATCACTGCATATGGTGACAGCAGCCATGAAATTAAAGGATGCTTGCTCCTTGGAAGAAAAATTATGACCAACCTAGACAGCATACTAAAAAGCAGAGACATTACTTTGCCAAGAAAGGTCCATTTAGTCAAAGCTATGGTTTTCCAGTAGTCACGTATGCATGTGAAATCTGGACTATAAAGAAAGCTAAGGACTGAAGAGTTGATGCCTTTGAACTGTGGTGTTGGAGAAGACTCTTGAGAGTCTCTCGGACTGCAAGGAGATCCAACCAGTTCATCCTAAAGGAAATCAGTCCTGAATAGTCATTGGAAGGACTGATGCTGAAGCTGAAACTCCAATAATTTGGCCACCTGACACGAAGACCTGACTCCTTTGAAAAGACCCTGATTAAATGCAGAAAGAGAAGTGGATGACAGAGGATGAGATGGTCGGATGTCATCACAGACTCAGTGGACTTGAGTTTGAGTAAGCTCTCAGAGTTGGTGACGGACAGATAACCCTGGCATTCTGCAGTCTATGTGGTTGCAGAGTCAGACATGAGTGAGTGACTGAACTGAAGAATTACCATGAGATCCTTTTTTAAAAATTACCTTTTCCTCACACCTGTCTATACCAAAGCTCAAACAGAGTACATTTCCTCAGTGTCTTTCTCTACTGGGTGATTTTTCCATCCTCTCCAGTTCAGGCTTAGTATGTCACAGTTTAGGAGTTCTGGCTTTCCTTAGAACTTTTAGATCTTGTTTTTCACCCTTCAAGATCACCCAAAACTGCCTCATATTTCTGAAATGTGACCCATTAAAATCCAGGCAAGATGCCAGCAAGACTGGCGGTGAACCGAGGGCACATTCCAACATCATTGTTCCTTCATTCTGTAGAATTTAGAGGGTTTTTTTTTTTAAATTTTTTTCTCTTTCTATTGAATTTTCTTTATTTCTTATTTTCTCTGGTTAGGATGTGATCTTTAATATGGTTTAAATCATATTTTATCCAAAAATTTTTGATGTGCTA
>SJYC01006572.1:0-18112 GCA_006408675.1 Madoqua kirkii
TATTTCTACATAGGAATATAATAAAATGACTTTTTTAAAAAGCCTACAAATTATATTTATGGCTTCATGTTTTAGTTCTAAAACAAACCAAAAATCTAGCATGCCTAATAAAATAACATAAAGGCAAGATGTTTTATTGTTAGAGCATAATTATAATTTCCATATTTCAGAGTGTCAACAATGTTTTTTATATTACTATTAGGATATTTAAATTGAGTTTCTGAAAGAAAATTTGGGGTTGTAAGCTAATTTTTAGAATGTTTCTATAGCCTCAGACAGGTCAGAGTCTTTGAGCCTTGTCTGAATCTTTCCTGTGGCATTAACTCAAGCAATTGCTAAGATACTTATAACCAGACTGAAATTACATAGAACTCAAATAAAAAGTATCACTGGACCAGTCACTTTTTCTCATTATCCAGTGTGCGCGTTAAATAACATGTATCTGGCATTGATGAGAATCAGTTGCATTTCAGAGTGGGAACAAATCCTTTTCCCAAGGTAAAAGGTACAGGATTAGCTATGTCTAAAAAGGTCCAAGAGCCAGTAGCATTACTGAACTTAATGGCCTGTACCAGATCAGTCCCATATTTTTGAGAGGGCACAACCCAAGTAGAGGAATTTTGACATCAGAATTTGTATTTGGCAGTCATGAAATTACTACTATAATGTTGCTCTATGCCACATTGTTTCTTTCTCCATGTCATTCCTTGCTGTTCAGTCACTCAGTTGTGTCTGACTCTTTGTGACCCTATGGACTGCCAACACACCAGGCTTCCCTGTCCTTCACCATCTCCTGGGGCTTGCACAAACTCATGTCCATTGAGTCAATGATGCCACCCAACTATCTCGACCTCTGTTGTACCCTTCTCCTCCCTTCAATCTTTCTTAGCATCAGAGTCTTTTCTTTCTTTCTTTCTTTTTTTTTTAGAAGAAAGGTCTATTTTTATTCTAGTCATTTTTTTAAATTTTACTTTATTTTATTTTACAATACTGTTTTGGTTTTGCCATACATCAACGTGAATCTGCCATGGGTGTACATGGGTTCCCGATCCTGAATTCCTCTCCCACCTCCCTCCCCATACCATCTCTCTGGGTCATCCCAGTGCACCAGCCCCAAGCGTCTTGTATCCTGCATCCTGTATTGAACCTAGACTGGTGATTTGTTTCTTACATAATATTATACATGTTTCAATGAAAGCTGTAGTTCATTTACACAATGGAGTATTACTCAGCCATTAAAAAGAATACATTTGGCTTCTGAGGGAGAGGGAAAGGGTGGGATGATTTGGGAGAATGGCACTGAAACATGTATACTATCATATAAGAAATGAAGCGCCAGTCTATGTTCAATGCAGGATACAGGATGCTTGGGGCTGGTGTACGGGATGATCCGGGGAGATGGTGTGGGGTGGGAGGTAGGAGGGGGCTTCGGCATTAGGAGATTCTGTACACCTGTGGCTGATTCATGTCAATGTATGGCAAAACCATTACAGTATTGTAAAATAGAATAAAGTTTTAAATTAATAAAAAAAGATATGACAGATAAAAGTTCAGAAAATAAACTTAACTATTTGCCATCTTAAAAAAAAAATGCATTTGAATCAGTCCTAATGAGGTGGATGCAACTGGAGCCAGTTATACAAAGTAAAGTAAGCCAGAAAGAAAAACACCAATACAGCATACTAGCACATATATATGGAATTTAGAAAGATGGTAACAATAACCCTGTATGTGAGACAGCAAAAGAGACACAGATGTATAGAACAGACTTTTGGACTCTGAAGGTCTTTTCTAATGAGTCAGTTCTTCGCATCAGGTGGCCAGAGTATTGAAGCTTTAGCTTTAGCATCAGTCCTTCTAATGAATATTCAGGATTGATTTCCTTTAGGATTGACTGGTTTGATCTTCTTGCAGTCTGAGCGTCTCTCAATAGTCTTCTCTAACACCGCATTTCAAAAGCATCAGTTCTTCAGTATTCAGTCTTCTTTATGGTCCAACGTTCACATTCATACATGCTGCCCCCGCTGCTGCTGCTGCTGCTAAGTCCCTTCAGTCGTGCCTGACTCTGTCCGACCTCACAGCTGGCAGCTCACCATGATCCTCTGTCCCTGGGATTCTCCAGGCAAGAATACTGGAGTGGGTTGCCATTTCCTTCTCCAATGCATGAAAGTGGAGAGTGAAAGTGAAGTCGCTCAGTCATGTCCGACTCTCACGGACTGTAGCCTACCATGCTCCTCTGTCCATGGGATTTTCAAGGCACATACATGACTAAGAGCTAAGTTAAATGCAGTGCTAACTGAAGGCTATCCTGTCTCAAATGTAAGAGATCAACCTGAAACCAAGACTACTGTTCCTACCAAAACAGAGTGGACAAAGGAAAATATCTCGGAGCCAGAGTTAAATGTAAACAAACAAACAAAAAACCAGAGAACTTCATAAGCTGAAGATTTTCCTATAAACTCTCTGAAACAATGTACAGATGAAATATACATGCAATATACAATAACTTTTTTAAAAATGTGATTAAAATGCTCAGTTTAATATTTAGGTTTACATGAGATTTACTAGATAAAGCATTCTTTAGGATATGCAAGAAACAGGAATATATCTGATTGCTCTCTAGAGTTCAAACATACTTTACATTTATACATTCTCAACAAATTAATTGGATTGATAGCTTTTTTACCACTGAGATTTCAGTGTCCACAATTATAAGGACTATTGTTCTAAAAGTTTATACCTAGGTAATTCATCTAAAACAAGACAGTTCTTACTTAGGCATTACATGCAAGAAGATGTCTGTATATGCAATAGAAATCCTTAAAAAATATATTATTGAAAGGTTAAATTTCATATCATGGTTATTTTATCCCTGTCAGTTATCTTACTACATTGTTGAAGGAAATAATTTTCATTTTTCTCCTGCTTCAAGTTTAACTTAAGAATCCCTATTGTTTGGCATCTGATTTGATAGAGAAATGAGTTTGAAAAGTTCTATGAACATCAAGCTAACAAAGGGAAAAGAGAAGTGCAAAAAAAAAGTTTCTGAAGATAATAAAAATCAATAATTAAAACACATGATCTTTGTTTAAAACATCTAGTATTTAAGGTACATAAGTGAAAGGAAATCATTTTCAAATTTATGTTTAAGTAAAATTGTGATGTATGTACATTCATTCATTTCAATTCTACACCACATACTTAGGGACAGTAACTCAATGTCATGTACTGATAATCCCTATGATTTTGATATGGCCTGCAGACAATTTATACATACATAATGTGATCAGTTTGAAAAAGAGTATACATAGGTTCCTGTGTTATATGTACCTAGTAAAGTCTGTGCGTGTGTTCCTGTGTGTGTGTATTTTATTTGCATCATATTAGATATAATTCATCCCAGAGAAATGAAAATCTTACTGTAATAGATTCTCCTGGTTCAAAAGGTGTACCACCTTTTAATATTGTTACCTTAGAAGTATCCTAGCCGTATCTGAAAAAAATTCAAGGCAATCTTCTGAAAAAGTTTGAGGGAAAAACACATATTGACCAGTGCTAAGTAGTAAAAATTTATTGCAATGTTGTCAGTTGCTTTATTCCAGATCAATACAAATCTCACCAAAAGCTTCTTAAATGCAATAAGAATCTGACAAGACCTTTTTGTCACAGATTAGTGTTAAAGCAATGAAAGAGCCCCTAAGGAAAATTGTCTTTCTGGCTGAAATGCCAGCTGTATTCTGTTTCTGAAGTGTTCTATATGTGTTCGACATCTTTATTGATGTTGTGGATGTCTAAAAAGAAAAAAAAAAGGAGCTTAAACATTTTGTGTGCAGAGTAATGCAAATGAGGATAAGTGGAGAATTTAGATTCGCTGCTCCTATCAGAAATCCATGATTTGATGCATATTATATTGCTGAGCAGAATTAGATTATAGCAGCCCAAGCCCAATTAAATTCTGTAACATTCTTAGACTATTCCATCAGGTTGATGCTAAATTAATTTTAAAAAAGGTAATGCAATATTTTCAATAAGATTTAAGAATATGTTAGCAAAATATTTATTTTTCTTAAGAAGAAGAAAGGTTATAAACTGGATACAATGTAAATTTAGATTTTGCTCAACAAAGCATCTGCATAGTAGAATAGTAGAATCTAATTTGGAACTGTAGAAGGAGTTCTCTGGAGCTTGAGACAAGGCTGCATTTCATGAATTCTGATAACATGAGAGTGTAGTCATCTTGGCAGTCTTATAATGTCAGTTTGCATAAGCAAACCCATTGAGGCTTGCTTATTTTGGTACATGTTACTCTTGGCACTAACAGTTACTTGGATAGAGAGAAAGCACATGCATCTTTCCATGATATTTATGTGAAAATTATTTTACGATAGGTATCAGTTCAACTATGTAGAGATTTATCTTTTTCAAATAAAAGAGAAATCTGATTTTGGAACTCTACCTTTTACTTAACTCCGTTATTTTAGCACCCCTTCCCTAGGCAGATAAACGTAGGTATGTTTTTTTAAGCTGCCAGTCTTACTTTTTTTTTTTTTTCCTGTCTCTTCTCTAAATTCTTCCCTTTGTGATCTCAAATAATAGTCTTTGTTAGTGCACTTGTGCAGCTCTATGTATTATAATTTCCAGTAAGTGTTAGAATTAGTATGATTTTAAGCTTTGCTCAGTCACTAAGTTTTGTCTGACTTTGCAACCCCAAGGACTGTAGCCCCCAGGTTCCTCTGTCAATGGGATTTTCCAGGCAAGAATACTGGAGTGGGTTGCCATTTCCTTCTCCAATAAAATGCATATGAATATATAAGATTGTTTTAACAACATAATATATAAAATATATGATGAAACCAAGGATGGTGAAAATTATCAATACATATGTATGCAATAAATGTATTTCATGCATGTATATACATATAAATTATATTAATTATACATTAGATTGTATTACATAATATTATATAACAGTGCCATTGTAAGCACAGTGATACTGTTTTAAAAACTATTACATGATTTGAAGTTAATTTTTTCCAATTGACTTAATGAATGTTGCTATTTTGCAAGAAATTCTAGAATTAAAATTGACAAGGTACAGAATGGAAATATATTTTTCAAACAACTTAACATAATTATTTACTTAGCTTCATAATTCTTAGCTTCAAGAAAAAATGTTCAAAGGCTTACCTTGAATATTATTTGTTGGGATGTAGGACAACACAGTGAGAAGCAGTGGGGTTGTTTAGATTATTAGCAAGATCATAGTAGACCTATGTGTATAATCTAATGGAGTTTATTGTGCCCTATTCCAAATTAGTGAGCTCTAATATAAAGGTAAATGAGCATATGGTTAATGACACAGAGGAGCCTGTCCCTGTATGGTGCTGCTGCCTGTATCACAGCTTTGGAACTCACTTGTATTTAAAGGTTTGAGAAATACTAGAGGGCAACAAATCATATAAGGAGCGTAGCCTTGGGAGAAAAGTATATCTGGCTTCAAACACAGGCTCTCTGTGTGACTAGCTCTGTGACCTTATGAAATTTATTTCTGTTCTTTGGCCTTGGGTCCTTGGTTGTTGAAAACAGGAACAGGTATGATATACCTTTCTGAGGAGGTTTCTATTTCTGCCTGAGCGCTTCTTTGCAACAAGAGAAACAGTATCTTTATGAGAATCTTCCTTTAGCCACTATCATAATAAACACACTGCCTTCTGTCTTGTTTTAATGTCTTGGTGCACCTCCACACCCCGAAATTTTAGTTTTTCTCATCTTTCTTATCTATTAATTCTTACTCATTAGACTTTGTAATCAGGTCTTCTTGAGTTGGTCTCCTGGATATAGGATGAATTCCACAGTGAAATCTGAGAGCTTCCAGAAACCTCCAGACAGTGATAAATTGAAATTCTTGCTGGAACAGAGCCACACCCTTTAGTTTATATCGATCTTGTTTATGGCTGCTCTTACCTCAAAGACAGAAAATCGTGACAGAGAATTTATGACCCTCAAAGCCAATTTGATCATTTAAAGAAAACATTTGTGAACCTTTGGTCTAGACAATATGGTGACAATCTGGTTTTATGGTCAGTGATTTCAAGTGGAGCATATATTTATGTGTAGAGAGAAAGAAACTAAACAGCCCATTGCATCCTGCAATTACAGAGCCTCTGCTTTCATAATAGTCATTAAAAATCATTAGACAGACCGAGGTCAAAGGACTGGATTTAAAATAAATAAAAGCTTTCAATTGATCACATTAAGCACTAAATTCAAGTATCCCTTCCTTATTCTGAAACAGTCTTTAAGTCGTAACTATTACTATAACAAGGACACATAGAGCAAAGATTGAACTGAATTTTAACTACCATGGGAAATTGTGTCTACTTCTAAAATCATTCACAGATGATCTCCACCTTCAATTCCCAAAGACCTGGCTTCCCACTTGGGTAGAAAAATCTTTAACTAATAGCCCTAGTTCCTTCAAATTTTTGTTTCTTACACTTAACATGTACTTAACTCGGAGAAAAGGGGCAGGCGGGGGCAGTGGATGGGAAGAACTGGTTTCTATTCTTGTAAATATAACATCTTTTGTGACTATAAAACTAATGTAAGAATCATTAAATAGATGCATTTATTCATTGAGAATATTATGCTCCTGTGGCTATGCACGTGGAATAAATCAGGCTGAGCAGTGCTTACTCTCCCTAAGGGCCTTCAATTGGGTTTAAATATCTTTCTGCCTGAAGTCATATGGTTTAGAACCTAATCAAAATGTGTGGATTAGGATTCCTGAGCATTTTTGACAGTCTAGTGAACAAACAGGAATGAAAAAGGGTTTCTGGATAATTTTTGTCACTGCTTTTTTTCACATACTGACAGCAGTGAAATAAGGATATAGCTTATTTTAATTTCCAGTAAGCCAATAAATCAGTAAATCCTGTGGCTTCTATGGATCATATCTATGTCTAAGTACGAATGTTTTCTAACTTCTTACAAAAGATAAGATGAGCAATAGAGATGACAGGAGAACAAATTTCTCTTATATTATTTTTGTGTTAAAATTAAAAAAAAATAATTTATTTGGGAGTGACTTCTTGTCTTACAATACAGTTTTAATCTTTTTTCCACTCTGCTTGTCTTCAGATACATACTTCTTCTTGAGCATACAAAAGCAGTTTTTTTCAAATAAAAACTAACAAACTACTATGAATAGTACTAGAAAAGGCTCCCATTGCTAAACATAAGACAGATTTGGGGAACTTGTCGATGATAATACGATACCTTGAATAGTAAGCTTTCTTTCTCAAATGCCATGATTTTGGTTTTTGACGCTATATACAGAAAACAACCAAAGTTTAGTCATCAAAACCTTAAAATCTTTATAATATACACAATTTTATGGGTTAGGAAAGGAAGCAGAGTATATTAGGGATTATTTTTTGCCTCCAAAACACTCTCCGCTTGTTCTTAGCTTAAATGGATCATTTGGTTGTGGTTGGGCTTGACTGTATCCTCTGGTCTAGGGCTTCAGCTCTACCTATCCTCCGGGACGCTTGATTTTCCACCATATGCTGTCTGCTAAGGCAGACATATTCAAGATGCGTTCTTCACTCAAGTTATGGGGACCAGGTTGGAATGTGTGGGACAGCTGGTGGCTCTCCAGTATCTCTCTTTGCTGGTGGCTCTCCAGTATCTCTCTTCCTATTCAGACCTCTCCACATGGCTAATGTGGGATTCATCACAGAGTGTCATTCAAGAGAGACTTTTCCCATGACAGCCGTCTTCTCTCCGAGTCCCAGAGGGACAGATGAACACTGTTTAAGACTTAAAAAAAAAAAAAAAATCAGTCTCTAAAGTCACTTCCACTGTGTTCTACTAATCAAGCAATGTGCCAAGTCCCATGGGAATTCAAGCAGGGTGAGAAGCATAAAAAGCATACACATAGCACTCATGCATAGAGGAATAGAAGTGATGATAGCTGGTAGTGGCCATGCCTTTCTATTTATTAGAGTAAGGAACTTCTCTAGGGACAACAGTATGAGTCTAGTAATAAGAAGAAAAAGAACACTGGATTTAGCAGTAGGGAGATACGAACTGTGTTCACTGGCTGGGTGACTTGACGCACCTTACCTTGTCTCTATGATCCTTACTTTCTTAGTTGGGTATATAAACCATGTAGCACTTCGTTAATGCTAACTGAATTGGTGATGTTATTATTTCTTCCTTAGGTTGGATGATTTTGTTCTCTTTTTACAAAACAGAATTAAGATAAGCCATGTTACTGCTTTTTTCACTCAATATTATTTTGTCTTTTTGCCCTTCTTCAAGCCTAAGTAGAAATACTCTGAGAAGCTGATTAGAAATATGAGTTCTTTTCTCTTAAATGTTTCAAAGAATGCTGTTCCTTATGGATTTGTAACCGTAAGTTTTTCTGTGTGTGGCTTAGAAGTGTTAAAACCAAATTATTGAAGAGTCCTTATATTAATTCGAAGAAGGCAATGGCACCCCCACTCCAGTACTCTTGCCTGGAAAATGCTATGGATGGAAGAGCCTAGTACGCTGCAGTCCATGGAGCTGCTAAGAATTGGATACAATTGAGCAACTTCATTTTCACTTTTCACTTTCATGCATTGGAGAAGGAAATGGCAACCCACTCCAGTGTTCTTGCCTGGAGAAACTCAGGGACGAGAGAGCCTGGTGGACTGCCATCTATGGGGTCACACAGAGTCAGATATGACTGATGTGACTTAGCAGTAGCAGTATGTTAGTTGACTTACAGGAAGATATGCAGCTTTGGTCAATGAAAAGGCCTGGAGCACATGCCAACGGACATCTGCTGTGTGCTGCTAAGCCATTGGTGCATCACAAAACACACACTGGGGATCGGACACACTAGAGAGGGAGCTCTCAGAATCCAGAACAAAACAGGTAACAGCTTTTTCAGTCAGATCAGTTCAGTCCAGTCGCTCAGTCGTGTCTGACTGTTTGTGATCCCAAGAACTGCAGCACGCCAGGCCTCCATGTTCATCACCAACTCCTGGATTTCAGTCAGACTCACGTTCGTCAAGTCAGTGATGCCATCCAGCCATCTCATCCTCAGTCGTCCCCTTCTCCTCCTGCCCTCAGTCCTCCCAGTATCAAAGTCTTTTCCAATGAGTCAATGCTTCGCATGAGGTGGCCAAAGTACTGGAGTTTCAGCTTTAGCATCAACCCTTCCAAAGAAATCCCAGGGCTAATCTCCTTCATAATGGACTGGTTGGATCTCCTTGCAGTCCAAGGGGTTCTCAAGAGTCTTCTTCAACACCAGAGTTCAAAAGCATCAATTCTTTGGTGCTCAGCTTTCTTCACAGTCCAACTCTAATATCCATACATGACCACAGGAAAAACCATAGCATTGACTAGAGGGACCTTAGTCGGCAAAGTAATGTCTCTGCTTTTGAATACACTGTATAGATTGGTCATAACTTTTCTTCCAAGGACTAAGCATCTTTTAATTTCATGGCTGCAGTCACCATCTGCAGTGATTTTGGAGCCCCCCCAAATAAAGTCTGACACTGTTTCCCCATCTATTTCCCATGAAGTGATGGGCCAGATGCCAAGATCTTTGTTTTCTGAATGTTGAGCTTTAACCCAACTTTTTCACTCTCCTCTTTCACTTTCATCAAGAGTCTTTTTAGTTCCTCTTCACTTTCTGCCATAAGGGTGGTGTCATCTGCGTATCTGAGGTTATTGATATTTCTCCCGGCAATCTTGATTCCAGCTTGTGTTTCTTCCAACCCAGCATTTCTCATGATGTAGTCTGCATAGAAGTTAAATAAGCAGGGTGACAATATACAGCCCTGATGTACTCCTTTTCCTATTTGGAACCAGTTTGTTGTTCCATGTCCAGCTCTAACTGTTGCTTCCTGACCTGCATATCGATTTTTCATGGGGCAGGTCAGGTGGTTTGGTATTTCCATCTCTTTCAAAATTGCCACAGTTTATTGTGATCCACACAGTCAAAGGCTTTGGCATAGTCAATAAAGCAGAAATAGATGTTTTTCTGGAACTCTCTTGCTTTTTCCATGATCCAGCGGATGATAGCAATTTGATCTCTGGTTCCTTTGCCTTTTCTGAAACCAGCTTGAACGTCAGGAATTTCACGGTTCACGAATTGCTGAAGCCAGGCTTGGAAAATTTTGAGCATTACTTTACTAGCATGTGAGATGAGCGCAATTGTGCAGCAGTCTGAACATTCTTTAGCATTGTCTTTCTTTGGGATTGGAATGAAAACTGACCTTTTCCAGTCCTGTGGTCACTGCTGAGTTTCTCAAATGTGCTGGCGTATGGAGTGCAGCACTTTCACAGCATCATCTTTCAGGATTTGAAACAGCTCAACTGGAATTCCATCACTTCCACTACCTTTGTTCATAGTGATGGTTTCTAAAGCCCACTTGACTTCACATTCCAGAATGTCTGGATCTAGGTGAGTGATCACACCATCGTAATTATCTTGATCATGAAGATCTTTTTTTGTACAGTTCCGTGTATTCTTGCCACCTCTTCTTAATATCTTCTGCTTCTGTTAGGTCCAGATCATTTCTGTCCTTTATCGAGCCCATCTTTCAATGAAATGTTCCCTTGCTATCTCTAATTTTTTTGCAGACATCTCTAGTCTTTCCCATTCTGTTGTTTTCCTCTATTTCTTTGCACTGATCACTGAAGAAGGTTTTCTTATCTCTTCTTGCTATTCTTTGGAACTATGCATTCAGATGCTTATATCTTTCCTTTTCTCTTTTGCTTTTTGCTTCTCTTCTTTTCACAGCTATTTGTAAAGCCTTCCTAGACAGCCATTTTGCTTTTTTGCATTTCTTTTCCATGAGGATGGTCTTGATCCCTGTCTCCTGTACAATGTCACAAACCTCTGTCCATAGTTCATCAGGCATCTAAATATTGGGTATAGTCCCTTAAATCTATTTCTCACTTCCACTGTATAGTTATAAGGTATTTGATTTAGGTCATACCTGAATGGTCTAGCGCTTTTCCCTACTTTCTTCAATTTAAGTCTGAATTTGGTAATAAGGAGTTCATGATCTGAGCCACAGTCAGCTCCTGGTCTTGTTTTTCTTGACTGTATAGAGCTTGTCCATCTTTGGAGGCAAAGAATATAATCAATCTGATTTTGGTGTTGACAATCTGGTCTTGTCCATGTGTAGAGTTTTCTCTTGTGTTGTTGGAAAAGGGTGTTTGCTATGATCAGTGCATTTTCTTGGCAAAACTCAGTCTTTGCCTTGCTTCATTCCGCATTCAAGAACAAATTTTCCTGTTACTCCCGATGTTTCTTGACTTCCTACTTTTGCATTCTAGTCCCCTATAATGAAAAGGACAACTCTTGGGGGTGTTAGTTCTAATTTTTTGTCATTTAATTTTTTGCTCTTTTTTATTGAGATATAACTGAACATACAACATTGTATTTATTTCAGGCATAAAGCATAATGATTTGAAAGATGTATGTATACACTGAGAAATGATCACCACAATATCTATTTTGATAATGTTGCTAATCATATCCAACTCTTTGTGACCCCAGGAACTACAGTCTACCAGGCTCCTCCATCCATGGGATTCTCCAGGCAAGAATACTGAAGTGGTTATTCATTCCCTTCTCCAGGGGATTTTCTTGATCCAGGGACTGAACCCAGGTCTCTTGCATTGCAAGTAGATTCTTTACCATCTGAGCCACCAGGGAAGCCCATCTATGATCAAACATAGTTAAAAAGCTTTTCCTTGTAATGAGAACTTGTAAGATTTACTCTCTTAGCAACTTTCAAATATACGATAAAGATATAAAAATATATAATATATAGTTACTTATTTCAAATAAATAATTTCTGAGAATTATTTATTTTATGACTGAAAGTAAGTACATTTTGACCACCTTCACTAATTTTGCTTCCCCCAACCTCATTCAGTTCCCACCTCTGACAAGCACTCATTTGTTAATTCACTTAGTAATGGATCACTTTTGATGGTCACTGGCTGTATTTTAGAAGGCTTAACGGTCTCCTTTATTTGGATTTTGCACATGCTGACCTCATAAAGAACCAGAGAAAATTTAAAGAAGGAATAATAATAATTAAAAACAGTGAGTATATTCTTTCAGCTCTGAATTATGCCATAAAATACAGATTCCCCAGACACTGCAGGACTAACAGTGCAACTGAGCATTATTATTCAACCATGAGGAAAAGGACAATGAAAATTGGTTAATGCATAAACATGAAATAGTCCAGAAATTCTATTTATTTTACTGACCTCAAGAATAAAAAAACTTAAGAGGCTTACTGAAGCTCCATGACAAAAGTGCCATATCCAAGCTGCCCCTCATTAGGTAATCTAGCAGCATCCTTTGTAAATCTGGTTAACCCTCAGGATCATTTTACTCCTACTTACTCAGGAAGTCATTTGGAATGCTACTTCTGTGGCTATAGCTGTCTTTTCCCATCCAAAAACTAGCATTGATGATAATTGCCTAGTCTTTACATTGCTTAGTTTTTCCAGGAGTCTTTGACATGCCACCTCTGAATGTTTTCGCCACCCATCATTTACAGGGACTACCTCACAGCTCACAAATAATTGGACCTAATTGAAGGTGCACTCAAATCTTTACCATATCAAAACAAGAGGCCAGAAACCAGTTGCAGCTCAATTATTGCAGAATGTCACAGCCACATTATGTATCAAGAAAAAGAAAAAGAATTGACAAAAGGGAATGTGCTTTCAAAATATGTTTGTGTCCTTGAATTCATCATAATAAGTGTCTATTCTTTATTCCCAGTAATGAAGCCTTGTCTTCTCAGGGTAGCTGCTTACTAACTGCTACACTCAGTGTCCTTCATTATAACAACATTGTATTGAATCTTTCACAACTGGATAAAGTATTTCATCCTTTATTAGCTTCTTTCCTTCATAGACAAAGTACAGCCGGTAAAGATGTCATTCTTGTTCTTTGAAACAAGTAGATTAGTGCATTTTCTCATGGGATTTGGCGAAGCCCTTCAACAGACGTGACTGGCAGAGGAGAGGCTGAAGATGCCTGCCTCAGGGGATAGATTGCTGACTTGATAAATCTTTGGGTCATAAAAGGTCATCTCTTGATGTCTGGAAGAAAGATTGACTTACTAACAAATACCAGCAAGAAATCTTTCTGTAGTATAAAACACAAAGCAAGCAAACTAACACTAAATGACTATTTGCATGCTAGCAACACCAATGGGCAAACAAACACAGTGAAGACATTTTCAGTTTTCAATTTATTGTGAGTGATTTTTCAAATTATAAAGTCTGCAAGAAAACACATGCTTTTTATATTTGTTTAGATTTTCAGTAAGCTGTATGGGGAACAGTCAGTTTTAAGCAGAAGTAATCATAGCCACATCCTAAAAATGCTACTTTGAAATCTAGGTATAAAAGAGATTTGAAACTTGCTTAATTTCTAGTAATAAACATTTTTTTAAAAAATTGCTGGAAATTAAAAATCACACAGATAGCTAAGGTTGAACTACTCATTATTAATTAATTCATAAACCTCACAGTAATACTTGGCGCAATTTTTTAGCTTGAAAAAAAAATAGTAAAAACTGGGATTAGAAAACGAAAACAAAACAAGGTGATCTAACCAGTTCAGCCCATTAGAACTATTCCACCATCCATGATTCTTTTTTTTTTTTTCCTTTTCTTGCTTTTTTCATTTATTGTAAAATCAAGAAAGTGAAATATTCTAAGTATATGCTTACAATGATTTTACCTTTAGGAAAAATGCCAGTGATATTGTCAGCGAGTCATTTCCTTCTTTGTTTATATTCCTATCTGAATTTTTTAACCACAGGCCATCTCACTTCTCAGCTCTCCTTAATGTCAGTGCCTTTTCCTTTATCCCTAGTGAATTAATCTCATGTAAGCCTTCAACTTCGAGTCTGTGACCTCGGAAATTTCTTCAGTATTCCACACTGTGATAATTCTTTGTCTGAAAGATCAAAAGAGCATGAGTTAACCCTAAAAGAAGAGCTGGACTGCAGAAAGGAAGCAACTCCAAGCTACTGACCAAGGCAAGCCTCTATCATACCTCTATTTCACCTTTCCCAAAGTTCCATGTACGAAGTCAATATTGTATATCTGCATATACACACAGAGATTGCTAGATTGTGGTACCTAACAATAAGAATTTCAGCATAGGGCTTTGTTTCTAGTATTATCTAAACTCAATACCTGAAAGTACCATCAAGAGTCAACTGAAATTTAAACAGATATATTTAAACACCAACAATATATATTTAAACTCCAACACTATATTGTTGTTGTTTAGTTGCTAAATCATATCAAACTCTTTGCAACTCTATGGACTGTCAAGCTCCTCTGTCCGTGGAATGTTCTAGACAAGGATACTGGGGTGGGTTACCATTTCCTCCTCCAGGGGATATTCAAACCCAGGAATCAAACTCACATCTCTTGCTTTGGCAGGGTGATTCTTTACTGCTGAAGCTCCAGGGAAGCTTCATATATATCACATATACCATGAAATTAAAAGATGCTTACTCCTTGGAAGAAAAGTTATGACCAACCTAGATAGCATATTCAAAAGCAGAGACATTACTTTGCCGACTGAGGTCAGTCTAGTCAAGGCTATGGTTTTTCCAGTAGTCATGTACAGATGTGAGAGTTGGACTGTGAAGAAGGCTGAGCACCGAAGAATTGATGCTTTTGAACTGTGGTGCTGGAGAAGACTCTTGAGAGTCCCTTGGACTGCAAGGAGATGCAATCAGTCCATTCTGAAGGAAATCAGCCCTGGAATTTCTTTTGAAGGAATGATGCTAAAGCTGAAACTCCAGTACTTTGACCACCTCATGTGAAAAGTTGACTCATTGGAAAAGACTTTGATGCTGGGAGGGATTGAGGGCAGGAGAAGAAGGGGACAACAGAGGATGAGATGGCTGGATGGCATCACTGACTCGATGGATGCTAGTCTGAGTGAACTCTGGGAGTTGGTGATGGACAGGGAGGCCTGGTGTGCTGCGAATCATGTGGTCGCAAAGAGTCGGACACGACTGCGAGACTGAACTGAACTGACTGAGCAATTTTTAAAATGAGGCAAACATTATATCCAAACAGATATTTGGGGAGCTGTGAATCATCCTAAACTTGGGCAATATTAGGCAATATAGAGTTTGCCAAGAGAAATAAAGTGAAAGGCTAAAATTACATGAAGAACTTCTGAGATCAGGTAAAGATAATAGAAGGAATAACTATAGTTTTTGTTAGACCCTTTATCATCTCTAGTCCTTACACAGGGCTTCCACTGTGGCTCAATGGTAAAGAATCCACCTGCAATTCAGGACATGCAGGTTTGATCCCTGGGTCAGGAAGATCCTTTGGAGAATGGCATAACAACCCACTCCAGTATTCTTGCCTGGAGAACACCACGGACACAAGAGCCTGGAGGGCTACAGTCCATGGATCACATGGAGTTGGACATTACTGAAGCGACTTAGTGTGCATGCAAGCATGCTAGTCCATACACAGCAATGCACACATTCTGATTACTTCTGTTTCACAGTTGGCATCCAAAGCTGTTTGATTACTTCCCTTGGGTCACAGATATTTTGAGAGGAGTAGTGGGGCCTTCAGAGAAGGCAATGACACTCCACTCCAGTACTCTTGCCTGGAAAATCCTATGTATGGAGGAGCCTGATAGGCTGCAGTCCACGGGGTCACTAAGAGTCAGACATCACTGAATGACTTCACTCTCACTTTTCACTTTTGTGCATTGGAGAAGAAAATGGCAACCCACTCCAGTGTTCTTGCCTGGAGAATCCAAGGGACAGGGGAGCCTGGTGGGCTGCAATCTGTGGAGTCACACAGAGTCAGACACGACTGAAGCGACTTAGCAGCAGGAGTGGGACCTTCATTATATATCCTAGGACCAAATGTTTGATCAATGCAAAGGTGATAGAATCTTATATCTTTGAAATGATATAGAAAGTGTTAAGAGTATACAATTATAAAGAAAGAGGTCAGAATTTTCTTGACCTGAATATGTGTGTGGGTTAGATCTTCAATTGGTCACGAGGACTAAGGGATACGTAAGGAAAAGTTTTTTGGCAAAAATGTTTATAAATTACTGCCTGCAGGAGTGGAAGGAGCCTCAGAAGATGATTATTTCTGTTAGGGTGAATTTCTGAATTTGAGCTTAAAATAAAATTATCTTATGATGTTCTGTTCTGTTTGGGGTGATTAGTCACCACATCTCGATAGTGAATGAGGCTTCCACCCAAAGATGACTTGAAATAACTGAGTGAGATCGACATACAGAGAGAGCATTTTGAAAAACAACTCATTCAAGTATCTGATTTTACACAAAAGAAAATGAAGTCCCAGAGAATGGAAACAATCTTTGCCTGTGAGTCTATGTAGATGCTCACCAGGAAATCTCATACACTCCTTGTCACGTATATTGCTCTTGTTAACTTCTCGGTCTTTCTCCAAAGGTACACAGGCTATCCCCATCTGGTGGGAATCCCTTTCTCCACTTTGCTTCCTAGAAAATCCCATGTCACTCTTTTAGGCCAAGAAAAAGAGTACAGTGTATATTCTCAGGAATATCAATTATTAAGTAAATAAATTAATCATGTAAAAATGAGCCAATCCTCATAGCATTTGTGATTTCCTGATGGCAGTTGGACATAGGCATCTATAGCTTGATTCTGTGCATCTATTGTGAAAATTAAAGGCAGAAACAATAACTCAGAGGAACTCAGTCAACAATATGGCTGAGAACTCAGAAAGGAGAAATGGACTCTTGGTTGTGCATCAAATACAGGACAATAAAAGATGGCTGGAGGAGCATGTCAATGGAAGCTCTACCTGTGAGGCCAAGACACTTTACTGCTTTTTCTTAATTTCCACATATTTATAGAAAGATTTTCTATTACATGAGATAACCTGATCATATCCCTGCCTTGCATTTTGTGTATGGACAGCTGTGAATGATTATGTGAATTCACTTCCTTCATACCTCAGTTGGTAAAGAATCTGCCTACAATGCAGGAGACCTGGGTTTGATTCCTGGGTTGGGAAGATCCCCTGGAGAAGGAAATGGCAACCCACTCCAGTATTCTTGCCTGGAGAATCCCATGAATAGAGGAGTCTGGCAGGCTACAGCCCATGGGGTCGCAAGAGTCAGACACAACTTATTGACTTAACTACTACTACTATATGTGAATTATTCATGAGAGAACAAAATTCATCCAGACAGTGGTCATTGTGGGAAATAGCAAAGCAGTAACTTCCTAGAAAACAACAATGCTTTATTATGATGATGATTTTTATATTCTTGTCTTTCACAGTTAAAATTTAAAAAAAAATTCATTAGAGAAAAATAAAACCAAATTTTTAAAATGTTCAAGTTAATCATTAAAACCTCTTTTACATGAGAAAGTAAGAAATCAATTATAATTTAGTTTGTTTACAACTTGTAAGCATATTTAGCAGCTTAGAAAATAAAAGTAAGCCTTTTAAGATTTATGACTATTAAATTTGCCCCAAAAATACAAAACAAAACAGAGAAAGTGAAAGTCACTCAGTCATGTCCGACTTTTTGCGACCCATGGATTGTAACCTGTCCAGGCTCCTCTGTCCATGGAATTCTTCATGCAAGAATATTGGAGTGGGTTGCATTTCCTCCTCCAGGCGATCTTCCTCACCTAGGGATTTAAATTGGGTCTCCCAAATTGCAGGCAGATTCTTTAATGTCTAAGCCACCAGGGAACACTATAGTGTCACAAATTGTTAAAAATATATATGACCTCCATGTTCCTTCCCATTTCTAATGAAAGTTCTTCATCCTCAATGAACAGTACATCTAATAGCATTTATCATCATTCCTTTATCTATAAAATAAAATCCTTCTTCTCTCAGCTGTTTTGAAGTTAGATGGGATAACACATATCAAGTGATATGCAGATCTTGATAATTTTTATCTTACTTGTTTCACTCTAATGAAGCAAAAATTGTGACTAAAGAAGGTAAATTATTAAATTATCATAAATTTTATAAAGTAAGATTCTCATAACTCCTAGAA
>SJYC01006573.1:0-11819 GCA_006408675.1 Madoqua kirkii
TACAAAATGGAAGTATTTTTCCATATGCATAATGTTAGATCACGTATGAAAGCATTTTAAGTGGTCTGATTTTATCTACATTTATCAGCTCTTAGAAAGAAGGTCCACATGAGTATTCTATCCTTCCTAATCTGCTTCATTTTCTTCAAATGACTTATCATGACCTGACATATCACATACATCATTAAGTGTCTATCATCTTCCTTTCAGTTCAGTTTAGTCACTTAGTCTTGTCTGACTCTGTGTGACGCCATGGATTGCAGCGCGCCAGACCTCACTGTCCATCACCAACTCCCAGAGTTTACTCAGACTCATGTCCATTGAGTCAGTGATGTCATCCAACCATCTCATCCTCTGTTGTCCTCTTCTCCTCCTGCCTTCAATCTTTCCCAGCATCAGGGTCTTTTCAAATGAATCAGCTCTCCCTTCAGAATAGAAGTTTTCTGAAGATGTGGACTTTACTTAGTTCACTGCTTTGTCCTTGGCACTTGATGTCTCTAGCATGTAGTAGGCATTCTGTAAACACTTGTTTACTTCTTAAGAAATGGATTAAATAAGTTACAAATAAAACTCTTACAAAGTTGCCACATTGGAGAGTTAATTAACTCTCCAAATTAGTTCTGAACAGCCAGGGTTTCCTCCAGCTTTGGAATGGATCATACTGTTTGAATTCCAGAGGAAGTGGTTAGCTAGTATATACAGGAGAAAGTACATAAAATTTATTAGAATTACACTTTTAACAAAATGATATGTTTCCTATATGATACATGGAAGCCTAGGCTAGAAGGCATACCAACAGATTCACCTATTCCTTTTCAGGTCACTTCTGGGCATCAACTTTCTAAAGGCTAGGTTTGAAGGAAACCAGCAACAGTTTAACTTGCTCTATCTCTCTTGTCTGAAGTCTTTGTTTATTCAATATGGTTTGTATCTGTGTGTGTGGTGTTTGGTGTGTTGCTTGTTTTATGCCTATCATAAAAGTTAATTTCATTTGTTAAATATGCATTACAGAAGATCTTAACTATCAACGAGTTCATGATCATCCTGTTTTTTGACTAGTTAAGCTATTAATTTATGTGTTTATCAATATATTTTTTATCAAGACCTACTAACAGCCTTAAAGAGATAGGAAAATTCTTAAAGATAAGAATACCATACCATCTTATCTGCCTCCTGAGAAACCTGTATGCAGGTCAAGAAGCAACAGTTAGAACCAGATATGGAACAATGAACTGGTTCAAACTGAGAAAGGAATATGGCAATGCTGTATATTGTCACCCTGCTTATTTAACTTATATGCAGAGTACGCCATGTGAAATGCTGGTCTGGATGAGTCACAAACTGGAATCAAGATTGCCAGGAGAAATAACCTCAGTAGGCAGATGACAGCACCCTAGCAGCAGAAAGCTAAGAGAAACTTAAGAGTCTCTTGAAGTTGAAAGAGGAGAGTGAAAAAGCTGACTTAAGACTCAGCATTCAGAAAATTAAGATCATGGCATTTAGTCCCATCATGTCAAAGCAAATAGATGGGGAAACAATGGAAACAGTGACAGACTGTATTCTCTCGGGTTCCAAAATCACTGCTTCTTACAAGAAAAGCTGTGAAAAACCTAGAGAGCATATAAAAAAAGAGAGACATCATTTTGCCTACAAAGATCTGTATAGTCAAAGCTATGGCTTTTCCAGTAGTAATGTACAGATGTGAGAGTTGGACCATAAAGAAGGCTGAGCATCAACGCATTGATGCTTTCAAAATGTGGTGCTGGAGAAGACTCTGGAGAGTCCCTTGACCAGAAAAAAAGATCAAACCTGTCAATCCTAAAGGGGGAAAAAAAACCCTGAATATTTATCAGAAGGATTGATGCTGAAGCTGAAGCTCCAATATTTTGGCCACCAGATGTGAAGAGCTGGATCACTGGAAAAGACCTAAATGCTTGGAAAGATTGAGGGCAAGAAGAGAAGGGTATGATAGAGGATGAGAAGGTTGTATGGCATCATCAATTCAATGGGCATGAGTTTGAGAAAACTCCAGAAGATAATGAAGGCAGGGAAGCCTGACAGGGTCTCAAAGAGTTGGACATGACTGAGCAACTGAGCAACACAACTAAAAGCCTGGTACTGTTGTAGGCACAGGAAAATCAACAGGGAATAAAAAGCCTGGACTTGTCCTCCAGAGTTCACATATTTTTCAGGAAGACAGGAAATACTGCACATATAATCAAGAAATATTAAATGTGAAGATGATATCACACACAGTCTGCTAGCTAGTTATTATGTGGAATGCAGACTTTAAAAGGGAAGAATGAAAGCCACAGAGCCCTGTTAGATTTCTAAAGTCCTCAGGAGAGAAATGGCTTGATCTGCATGAGTTAGGGTATTAGAAATGGTAATAGGTCATTGAATTAGTGTGTATTTCATAATCAGAGTGGATATTATAATGAATTGGATGTGGAGAATGAGGAGATAATAGGAGTCAAGAGTGCATCCTTTATTTTGCCCAAAGAAAATGGTTTAATGATGGGGAAGGCAGTTGCTAATTCTGCTTTAGTTATAAATTTGATATGACTATTGGCACCAAATAAGGAATGTTGAGTGGAAAGCTGGAAAAAAAATGAAGTTTGATATTAAGAGAATGTCAGTGTTGGAGAGAATAATGTGAAATTGATCAGCTAGTTAATAGTAATTATTTTATTCATGTAAGATTTATAGATGGGATTGTAAAGCATGAGATAGTAAGATATCATCTAGAAAACAAGTGAAGATTCAAAAGTAGGTGGTGAGACATTTGAACCTTTGGTATTCCATTATATAAAGGTTTAGAAGAAGAGTCAGCAAAGGTTCTGTGGAAGAAGAACACCAAAACAGGGAATGTAGCTTAAAGTCACCTAAATATCTGTACCTCAATGCTCATTGCAAGCCTACTTGCAATAGCCAAGCCTTTAAAACAACCTAGTGTTAGTCATTCAGTCCTGTCCAACTCTTCTGTGACCCCACGGTCTATAGAACACCAGACTCCTCTGTCCATGGAATTCTCCAGGCAAGAGTACTGAATTGGGCAGCCATTCCCTTCTCCAGGGGATCTTTCTAACCCAGGGATCAAACCCAGGCCTCCTATGTTGCAGGCAGATTATTTGCCATCTGATCCACTAGGGAAGCCCCTGACTATTAATCAGCCACAGGAAAACAAAATTCTGCCATGTATTGCAACATGGACCTTGAGGGCACTATGGTATATAAAGTAAGTCAGACAGAAAAAAACAGTTACTGTATGATTTCATTTATATGTGGAATCTAAAATTTTAAAAAAAGTACTATACAAACAGGTAGTAGCTGGGTGATAGAGGAAATGAGAGATGTTGATCAAACTGTGTAAACTTCCAGTTATAAGTTCAATGAGTTCTAGGGACCTAATGTACAGCATGGTGGTTATAGTTAATAGCACTGTATTAAATACTTGCAAGTTGCTAAGAAACTGAATCTTCAATGTTATCACCAGAAAAGTATAAAGAAAGTGAGTGTATGGCTATATTAGCTAATCTCACTATGGTAATCATTCCACTATATATATGTGAATCAAGTCATCACATTACACATCCTAAGTGAAAGTGAAAGTCATTTAATCATGTCTGACTTTTTGTGACCTCATGGACTAATATAGTCCATGAAATTCCCCAGGCCAGAATAATGGAACAGGTACCCTTTCCTTTTTCCAGGGGATCTTCCCAACCCAGGGATCAAACCCAGGCCTCCCGCGTTGCAGATGGATTCTTTACCAACTGAGCTATATATCTTAAACTTAGTGTTAAATGTTAATTAAATCTCAAGAAATCTGTGGGTAAAAGACAGGCAGGAAAAAAAAAAAAAAAAACAAACAAACTGAAAAATCACGAGTGAGTATGTTGTCCTGGAAGCAAAATGAAGAAAATGCTTTAAAAAGGAAGAACTAAGAATCTGTGTTAAACTCTGCAGGAATTTGAACAATTTGAAAGTAAGAAGTAACCATTGGATTAAAGCAGATATTGGTGTCTTTAATCTTGGTAAAAGTCTCCATGGACTCCTAGGATTTTATGCCTAATTGGAATATACTGATGGATGGTGCTATTTGTAGAGAACCCACCTGTCAATGCAGGAGATATAAAAAATGTAGTTTTGATCCTTGGGTGGGGAAGATCCACTAGAGATGAAAATGGCAACCCAATTCAGTTTTGTTTCCTGGAGAATCCCATAGACAGAGGACCCTGGCAGGCTACAGTCATAGGGCTGAAAAGTCAGATGCAACTGAGGCGAATTAGCACAAGCACAAGCAAAAAAGACAAGAATTTGAGAGAGTCAATTCCTAGAAATGTTGATTGTGGTTTTCAGTCTGTCTGCCGCTATCAAAGAAAACTAACCAATCTGACCACATGGACCGCAGCATTGTCTAACTCAGCAAACTATGAGCCATGCCATGTAGTGCCACCTGAGACAGATGGTCATGATGGAAAGGTCTGACAAAACATGGTCCACTGAAGAATGGAATGGTAAACCACTTCAGCATTCTTGCCTCGAGAACCCCATGAACAGTATGAAAAGGTAAAAAGATAGGACACTGAGAGATGAACTCCCCAGGTCAGTAGGTGCCTAATATGCTACTGGAGATCAGTGGAGAAATAACTCCAGAAAGAATGAAGGGATGGAGCCAAAGCAAAAACAGCACACAGTTGTGGACGTGACTGGTAACGAAAGTAAAGTTTGATGCTGTAAGGAGTAATATTGCATAGGAACCTGGAACGTTAGGTCCATTAATCAAGGCAAATTGGAAGTGGCCAAACAGGAGATGGCAAGAGTGAACACTGACATTTTAGGAATCAGTGAACTTTTACTGTAATGGGTGAATTAACTCAGATGGCCATTATATCTACTACTGTGGGCAAGAATCCTTTAGAAGAAATGGAGTAGCCATCATAGTCAACAAAAGAGTCCGAAATGAAGTACTTGGATACAATCACAAAAACAACAGAATGATCTTCTGTTCATTTCCAAGGCAAACTATTCAATATCACAGTAATCCAAGTCCATGCCCTGATCAGTAAAGCTGAAGTCGAATGTTTCTATGAAGACCTACAAGACCTTCTAGAACTAACACTCAAAAAAGATGTCCTTTTCATTATAGGGGACTGGAATGCAAAAGCAGGAAGTCAAGAAACACCTGGAGTAACAGTCAAATTTGGCTTGGAGTACAGAATGAAACAGTTCAAAGGCTAATAGAGTTTTGCCAAGAGAACGCACTGGTCATATTAAACACCCTCTTCCAACAATACAAAAGAAGACTCTACACATGGACATCACCAGATGGTCAATAGCAAAATGAGATTGATTATATTCTTTGCAGCCAAAGGTGGAGAAGCTCTATAAAGTCAGCAAAAGCAAGACCAGAAGCTGATTGTGGCTCAGATCATGAACTCCTTATAGTCAAATTCAGGCTTAAATAGAAGAAAATAGGGAAAATCACTACATCATTCAGGTATGACTTAAATCAAATCCCTTACAATTATCCAGTGGAAGGGATTAAAGCTGATAGAGTGCCTGAAGCACTATGGAAGGAGGCTCATGACCTTGTATAGGAATCAGTGACCAAGACTATCCCCAAGAAAAAGAAATGCAAAAAGGCAAATGGCTGTCTGTGGAGGCTTTACAAATAACTAAAAAAAGAAGAGAAGCTAAAGGCAAAAGAGAAAAAGAAAGACATATATATTTGAATTCAGAGTTCCAAAGATTAGCAAGGAGAGCTAAGAAAGCATTCCTCAGTAATCAGTGCAAAGAAATAGAGGAAAACAATAGACTAAGAAAGCCTAGAGATATCTTCAACAAAACTGGAGATACCAAGGGAACATTTCATGCAAAGATGACCTCAATAAAGGACAGAAATGGTATGGATATAACAGAAGCAAAATATATTAAGAAGAGGTGGCAAGAATACACAGAAGGACTATACAAAGAAGATTTTCATGGCCCAGATAATTATTATGGTGTGATCACTCACCTAGAGCCAGATATATGGAATGCAAAGTCAAGTGGGCCTTAAGAAGCATCATTGCAAACAAAGTTAGTGGAGATGATGGAATTCCAGTTGAGCTATTTCAAATCCTGAAAGATGATGCTGTGAATGTGCTACACTTAATATGCCAGCAAATCTGGAAATCTCAGCAGTGGCCATAGGACTGGAAAAGGTCAGTTTTCATTCCAATCCCAAAGAAAGGCAATGCCAAAGGATACTCAAACTGTTGCACAAGTGCACTCATCTCACATGCTAGTAAAGTAATGCTCAAAATGTTGCAAGCCGGGTTTCAATAGTACATAAACCACGAATATCCAGATGTTCAAGCTGGATTTAGAAAAGGAAGAGAGGAACCACAGAACAAACTGCCACCATCCGTTGGATCATTAAAAAATCAAGGGAGTTCCAGAAATACATCTACTATTGCTTCATTGAATACGCCAAAGCCTTTGACTGTGGATCACAACAAACTATGGAAAATTCTGAAAGAGATGGGAATACCAGACCACTTGACCTGCCTCTTGAGAAATTTATATGCAGGTCAAGAAGCAACAGTTAGAACTGGACATGAAACAACAGACTGGTTCCAAATCAAGAAAGGAGTACGTCAAGGCTGTATACTGTGACTTTGTTTATTTAAATTATATGCAGAGTATCATGAGAAGTGCTGGGCTGTATGAAGCATCACCTGCATGATGGACGTGAGTTTGAGTAAATTCTGGGAGTTTTTGATGGACAAGGAAGACTGACATGCTACAGTTCATGAGTTTGGAAAAAGTCAGACATTACTGAGACTGAATTGAATTTCACCTCACCGGAGGCAGTACAAAATATGAGAAATCATTTACCTCTTAGAGCTTCTTGGAGCAGCTGGTGTCAGATCATGTATGGGATTTTCTTGGTTTCTTTCCCTTTCCTTTTCTGCCTCTCAACTCTTTGCTCAGCTTCTTCAGGAGCACGTCTTACACTTGCACCTAAATTCTTGACACAGGAAATCTTCTTGGAGAAGAAACATCAGTGTTTGATTTCAGTAATATTAGAATGAAAACTCAGTACGTGGAAATTAATAAATTCTATAATGCAATGGTCTTTGGTTTCATGAAATGTAACAGAAGTATTTTCTATTAGGATATTATCTTGACCTATTTCTAATTTAATCCAACCACTTCTCTGTGTCAAAAATATAGATCTATTATAAGGAATAATTAAGAAAAGTAAGGAAATACTTTACATGCTAGTGAATTAATGAAAACTTATTTCTTCTTACTAGCTTTTTCCAAAGTCAACTCAAAAGACCACATTCACAAGAAATGTTATAAAATGATAATACAATAGCTAAATCATTTATGCTCATAATGCTAAAAAGCAATATGTTTTCTCTCACCCAATGTTCTCCCTAGTGTTATTAATAATGAAATAGATTAGCCTCACAAACACAAATGTGTCAATGTTTTGAGAAGAACAATTAATAATAAGGAATTGTAAAAATATACATAGTTAAATTTCATATTTTAAATTTCATTGTTACAATTATTGACTTTAGTTTACCAGCATTGACATTTGTTAATACTGAAATTCTATAATAGGGCTGTGACAATTTCTCACAATTTTAAGACTCTGCAGAAAAATTTTGTGACTGGTGAATTTTATACAAACTCTTTTCCAAAATTATTTCATGTATTTTCTTATCTTGAAATCTATTATTTGCCATAAAAATTGGCCTACACCCCTATCCTTATATCTTTCGTGATTATCGAAAACAAAACAAAACAAAAACTTCTTTTGTGTTTCATAAATTTTATTTCCCAGGTTCTTGTCCTTAAAGAAATTAGACTCTATCTCATTCTTTAAATGATAATGAATATTTGTACATGGCACATAAAGACTTTCTGAGGAACAATGAGAAATCTTCCTCTATATGTATTTCATGAATGGATCCTCAGGGACAGATGGTGACTGGTTTCACAATCAATATAATTAGACTAAACCATAATTTTTTATATTTTTCACTTGAATAATACTATAGAGATAGCATAATATATTTTAAAATACTTTTACCTAATGCTGTCTCTTATACACATCTAATCTGTGTTAAACTCTGCAGGAATTTGAACAATTTGAAAGTAAGAAGTAACCATTGGATTAAAGCAGATATTGGTGTCTTTAATCTTGGTAAAAGTCTCCATGGACTCCTAGGATTTTATGCCTAATTGGAATATACTGATGGATGGTGCTATTTGTAGAGAACCCACCTGTCAATGCAGGAGATATAAAAAATGTAGTTTTGATCCTTGGGTGGGGAAGATCCACTAGAGATGAAAATGGCAACCCAATTCAGTTTTGTTTCCTGGAGAATCCCATAGACAGAGGACCCTGGCAGGCTACAGTCATAGGGCTGAAAAGTCAGATGCAACTGAGGCGAATTAGCACAAGCACAAGCAAAAAAGACAAGAATTTGAGAGAGTCAATTCCTAGAAATGTTGATTGTGGTTTTCAGTCTGTCTGCCGCTATCAAAGAAAACTAACCAATCTGACCACATGGACCGCAGCATTGTCTAACTCAGCAAACTATGAGCCATGCCATGTAGTGCCACCTGAGACAGATGGTCATGATGGAAAGGTCTGACAAAACATGGTCCACTGAAGAATGGAATGGTAAACCACTTCAGCATTCTTGCCTCGAGAACCCCATGAACAGTATGAAAAGGTAAAAAGATAGGACACTGAGAGATGAACTCCCCAGGTCAGTAGGTGCCTAATATGCTACTGGAGATCAGTGGAGAAATAACTCCAGAAAGAATGAAGGGATGGAGCCAAAGCAAAAACAGCACACAGTTGTGGACGTGACTGGTAACGAAAGTAAAGTTTGATGCTGTAAGGAGTAATATTGCATAGGAACCTGGAACGTTAGGTCCATTAATCAAGGCAAATTGGAAGTGGCCAAACAGGAGATGGCAAGAGTGAACACTGACATTTTAGGAATCAGTGAACTTTTACTGTAATGGGTGAATTAACTCAGATGGCCATTATATCTACTACTGTGGGCAAGAATCCTTTAGAAGAAATGGAGTAGCCATCATAGTCAACAAAAGAGTCCGAAATGAAGTACTTGGATACAATCACAAAAACAACAGAATGATCTTCTGTTCATTTCCAAGGCAAACTATTCAATATCACAGTAATCCAAGTCCATGCCCTGATCAGTAAAGCTGAAGTCGAATGTTTCTATGAAGACCTACAAGACCTTCTAGAACTAACACTCAAAAAAGATGTCCTTTTCATTATAGGGGACTGGAATGCAAAAGCAGGAAGTCAAGAAACACCTGGAGTAACAGTCAAATTTGGCTTGGAGTACAGAATGAAACAGTTCAAAGGCTAATAGAGTTTTGCCAAGAGAACGCACTGGTCATATTAAACACCCTCTTCCAACAATACAAAAGAAGACTCTACACATGGACATCACCAGATGGTCAATAGCAAAATGAGATTGATTATATTCTTTGCAGCCAAAGGTGGAGAAGCTCTATAAAGTCAGCAAAAGCAAGACCAGAAGCTGATTGTGGCTCAGATCATGAACTCCTTATAGTCAAATTCAGGCTTAAATAGAAGAAAATAGGGAAAATCACTACATCATTCAGGTATGACTTAAATCAAATCCCTTACAATTATCCAGTGGAAGGGATTAAAGCTGATAGAGTGCCTGAAGCACTATGGAAGGAGGCTCATGACCTTGTATAGGAATCAGTGACCAAGACTATCCCCAAGAAAAAGAAATGCAAAAAGGCAAATGGCTGTCTGTGGAGGCTTTACAAATAACTAAAAAAAGAAGAGAAGCTAAAGGCAAAAGAGAAAAAGAAAGACATATATATTTGAATTCAGAGTTCCAAAGATTAGCAAGGAGAGCTAAGAAAGCATTCCTCAGTAATCAGTGCAAAGAAATAGAGGAAAACAATAGACTAAGAAAGCCTAGAGATATCTTCAACAAAACTGGAGACACCAAGGGAACATTTCATGCAAAGATGACCTCAATAAAGGACAGAAATGGTATGGATATAACAGAAGCAAAATATATTAAGAAGAGGTGGCAAGAATACACAGAAGGACTATACAAAGAAGATTTTCATGGCCCAGATAATTATTATGGTGTGATCACTCACCTAGAGCCAGATATATGGAATGCAAAGTCAAGTGGGCCTTAAGAAGCATCATTGCAAACAAAGTTAGTGGAGATGATGGAATTCCAGTTGAGCTATTTCAAATCCTGAAAGATGATGCTGTGAATGTGCTACACTTAATATGCCAGCAAATCTGGAAATCTCAGCAGTGGCCATAGGACTGGAAAAGGTCAGTTTTCATTCCAATCCCAAAGAAAGGCAATGCCAAAGGATACTCAAACTGTTGCACAAGTGCACTCATCTCACATGCTAGTAAAGTAATGCTCAAAATGTTGCAAGCCGGGTTTCAATAGTACATAAACCACGAATATCCAGATGTTCAAGCTGGATTTAGAAAAGGAAGAGAGGAACCACAGAACAAACTGCCACCATCCGTTGGATCATTAAAAAATCAAGGGAGTTCCAGAAATACATCTACTGTTGCTTCATTGAATACGCCAAAGCCTTTGACTGTGGATCACAACAAACTATGGAAAATTCTGAAAGAGATGGGAATACCAGACCACTTGACCTGCCTCTTGAGAAATTTATATGCAGGTCAAGAAGCAACAGTTAGAACTGGACATGAAACAACAGACTGGTTCCAAATCAAGAAAGGAGTACGTCAAGGCTGTATACTGTGACTTTGTTTATTTAAATTATATGCAGAGTATCATGAGAAGTGCTGGGCTGTATGAAGCATCACCTGCATGATGGACGTGAGTTTGAGTAAATTCTGGGAGTTTTTGATGGACAAGGAAGACTGACATGCTACAGTTCATGAGTTTGGAAAAAGTCAGACATTACTGAGACTGAATTGAATTTCACCTCACCGGAGGCAGTACAAAATATGAGAAATCATTTACCTCTTAGAGCTTCTTGGAGCAGCTGGTGTCAGATCATGTATGGGATTTTCTTGGTTTCTTTCCCTTTCCTTTTCTGCCTCTCAACTCTTTGCTCAGCTTCTTCAGGAGCACGTCTTACACTTGCACCTAAATTCTTGACACAGGAAATCTTCTTGGAGAAGAAACATCAGTGTTTGATTTCAGTAATATTAGAATGAAAACTCAGTACGTGGAAATTAATAAATTCTATAATGCAATGGTCTTTGGTTTCATGAAATGTAACAGAAGTATTTTCTATTAGGATATTATCTTGACCTATTTCTAATTTAATCCAACCACTTCTCTGTGTCAAAAATATAGATCTATTATAAGGAATAATTAAGAAAAGTAAGGAAATACTTTACATGCTAGTGAATTAATGAAAACTTATTTCTTCTTACTAGCTTTTTCCAAAGTCAACTCAAAAGACCACATTCACAAGAAATGTTATAAAATGATAATACAATAGCTAAATCATTTATGCTCATAATGCTAAAAAGCAATATGTTTTCTCTCACCCAATGTTCTCCCTAGTGTTATTAATAATGAAATAGATTAGCCTCACAAACACAAATGTGTCAATGTTTTGAGAAGAACAATTAATAATAAGGAATTGTAAAAATATACATAGTTAAATTTCATATTTTAAATTTCATTGTTACAATTATTGACTTTAGTTTACCAGCATTGACATTTGTTAATACTGAAATTCTATAATAGGGCTGTGACAATTTCTCACAATTT